>JAJOOR010001277.1:0-106158 GCA_036250505.1 Solanum acaule
TAAATCTATGTTGATAATTCTTTTCTTGTTGATTACCTCCTTGGTCCGGCAAGTAGCAACAAGGCGAGTTCTAACGTTTGCAACCGCTAAAAAGACTTCTAAACGAAAGAATTATCAATGCATGCACCACACTATTCAAGAATTGCTTAGTTACTATTCATACTTTGTTAATCGTTCAAGGTTCCCACAACCCTAGTTGTGGAGTTTAGTTACCCATAATCATATGAACACAATTCATTGTTTTAGATGAAAGAATTATGAACTTACGTAAGAAGAATAATAAACTCTGAAACTCAACTTGAATTGCAACTCCAAAATCTTCAAAACAATCTTAAGAAATTAATAATTGCTAAAGTTGCAAGTTAATCTCCAAAGTCAAGAACTAGAATCAAAGTAATAAAATCCAACCCAAATAAGAAGAATAAAAGAACCCTAAAAAGTATCCCCCAAAATAATTATTTCTATGGACTATTTATTGATATAGAAAACCTTAAATAAAATAATTGTGTCCAAATTAATTAGGAATCCAAAACCAAAAGGAATTGAATTCCTTTTTTTTTGCCGCATGAGCTGTCCGTGAATAGTACTGCGGCCTCAAAGAATTTGTGCCTATCTTCAGATTCTTACGCCTGGCAGCAGAATTGCAATTGTAATTGCAATATAACTTGTGTATTATTTTATAACTTTTAATCCATTAAGCTGCTTGCTTGATTTCCTTTTTCAACCTTCCATGTTTAATTCGTTTTAGCTTCAAACTTCTTTATTTTTGCACTAATTTAATCCTACAAATAAAATACACAATTTAGCACAATTCATAAAATTTAAGCTCAAAAAGGACAAATATAAATAACAAATGTGACGTAAATAATAATTAAAATATATATTTTTGGCCTCACATCACCCCTTTCTATCTTTTACTCAAAGTCGAACTCTTGCAACAATAATACCCATCTAATTAGTCTTGGTTATGCATCCTTCTTTCTCATAATATACCTCAATGGCAAATGATCAGTATGCACAAGAACTTTAGTGCCAACCATATAAGATCTAAACTTCTCTAACGCGAAGACTACAACAAAAAATTCTTGTTCAGTCACCTTATAGTTCTTTTGACAAACACTCAAAGGTTTGCCCGCATAGTATACAGGATGAAGAATCTTCTCTTGCCTTTGCCCAATAATACGCCAAGTTCCACCCTAGTCGCATCACACATAACTTCAAACAGTTGTCCCCAATTCGGTTAAATAATGATTGGTGCAGAATTCAACTTCTCTTTCAGCCCCTCAAATGCTCACAGGCAAGCATCATCAAACCCAAACATCAACTCCATTTCGAGTAGTTAGCACAATGGGCATTCAATTTTTGAGAAATCCTTTATGAACCTCCTATAAAAACCTTCATGCCCCGGAAAGATTCTAACACCCTTCACAGAAATGGGTGGTGGTAGCTTTTCTATCACTTAAACTTTTACCCTATCAACTTTGATGCCTTCTGTGAAATTTTATGGCCCAGAACTATACTCTCTTTTACCATAGAGTGATATTTTTCCTAATTGAGCAAAATAATGAACTCTTCACACCTTTTGATCACTTCACCTAAATGTATCAAACAATCATAAAATGAGTCACCAACTGATGAGTCTGAGATTTAGACTCATTTAGGGTTTTATTTGTATAGGTTTAATGTCCTCAAATGCTTATATTTTGCCAATAACTGATGTAAAATCCTTGATTTACAGGTATTTCGATTGAGGAAAAAGCATACACGCTAACTTGCAAAAAGGAACAAAGCGAGCTGAAAGAGCGAAGAAATGAAGGCCTAGTGATCGTCAAGTCCCTTTTGTGAGTCACCGAATTGCCATTACATCGCCTAAAGTTCCAGTGTGCCAAGCCCCGAAGGAGAAAATCAATTTGGCAAGAGAAAAAAGCAGTCGGTGTGTCGCCGAATAGTTTCGCGATGTAGTATTGGATCACCCAAGGTTATAGAATTTGAGGATGCTGAAGGCAAAGGCAAGAAGGCGATGGAACTAACCAAAGGCGGATCGTCGAGTTGTTTGGCGAGCCCGACTTACTGCGCCGAATAGTCCTTCGCAGCATATTTTTTGCGACTATAAATACATTTTCAAACATTAATCTTAGAACTTTTTTTGATAATCTTAGAAGCAATATTTAGAATTTCACTTTTGAACTCTGAGTTTTGTGACTAAGTTTTCCTTAGCTTTGAAGAGATTCTTCAACTTGGACCTTTGTAAAGACAAAATTAATCGTACCTAGTTGATGAAAACACAATTTGGTAACGATTTCTATCTTTTTATGATGTCTAGCTAAAACCCCAATTCTTGGGGTCTGATTATGTGATTATGGGTTGATATAGCTGTGGGTATTGCTAATTGTTAGTTTAAATGTTGTTTAGAAGTGACTTCAATCAGTAATTGAGGTTGAATTTAAAGGATTGTAGTTGCAAATGCAGTTCTACCTTCGTGTTTTTGGCTTGCTCGAGAGAGAGGTTTTAAAACCAAGATTATTGAATTGATGGTCTGTGGGTATTGGGTTGTCATGGGTTCAGCTCGAGAGAGTAAATCCTCAGCCCTTTTCCACACTTTCAGCTTGAGAGAGTGAATGGACTAAAGCGTAGGTTGTTCTTATTTGCATGCTTGTTGATGTTCGAGAGAAACCAAATTGATTCAGGGTAAATTGTTCGACAGAAAGTTTATCCCCACTAAAGTCTAGCTTAGTCACTGATTTACAGTTTACCAACAGTTGCAATTACCCATCTGTATATATTAGCCTATAATCGAATCACATCCTAAGAACTTGTCTCATTAATTTTTTATTCGTATTATTTGTTGTTGTTGTAGCTGATAGTCAAAACCAAAACCCCCTTATTTGATATTCGTGTCACCCCTAATTTGAATTATGTTTTTACTCGTAAATGTCTATTCCTATGATTGATTTGAACTTATTCGTACGTTACTTTTGAATATTAAACACGTACCACTCCCTGTGGGATTCGACCCCAACTCACTTAGTTGGGTTATTATACTGACTACGATCGTAAACGCTTAGAACTGGATTAAGTGTCGTTGATAACGTTAATCAAAATGGCGCTGCTGCCGGGGAGTGGTGTTGGTTAAGATTCTTTAGTTAAGTTGAATCTACTTACTTTCAGTTTTGGTTTTCGTGTTACTTGTTGAGTAGAGAAATTGAGCATATCTGGTAACAACGATGACCCAATGGATCACCTTCCTTTGAGGCTGATGAGTCTTAGGGATGACATCCTAACCTTCAAGAAATTGGAGGGCAAGACCATTCATGGGTTGTGGTAAAGATTTAAGGACCTCTTGCAGCAGTGCCCAACTCATGGAATCCCAGAAAAAATGCTTCTAGAATGCTTCTACAAGGTTCTTTGTCCGAAAAATAGAATAGCGGCGGACCAAATTTCTCCAGGTAGTCTCATCCGACTACCTTATGCAATAGCAGCCCAACTTCTTGATCACATGGACAAGACCAACAAGTAGACAGAGAAAGACCACTATTTGGCCACACTACTAACTCATCTTGATGATTTGGCCAAAAAGATATTGGAGGTTGAAGTTCAGTGCAAAAGGAAAGATAGATACATACCACCTTATGAGCGGAGAAAGCCTAAGGATGATGAGGGTAGACGTTTCGAAGAAATTCTCTCAATAATTCTCCAAAAGGTAAATGAGCATGATAGAGCCCTAAAAGAGATAAAGGAGAATGTCGAAATGCTAAATCAGATGACTACCTCCCACTCCAGATCTATCCAGCTACTTGAGAGCCTCATGGGTAATGTGATGTCTCTTATATACCCCGCAAACCAAAATTAAGTGGGGAACTTCGTCGTGCCACGACGTTAACTAAGGCGCTTCTTGGGAGGCAACCCAAGGTTTACTGCTTTTGTTTTTTTTAGAAATAATCATGTGTTGATTTTTGCATGTTGAAGTGTAAGATGTGTTTCAAAAGTGCAGATTGGAGACCTAAATGTCCAGTCGGCGACTCGTCGAAGAGGTCAGTGAGCCCGACTTGGACCGCCGTTGTACTCAAGAAACCCTAGGGGTTGAGTCTGTAAAACTCGGCGAGCCTAGGAGCAAATCGGCGTGTCAGCGATCGAGACTTTGTCCACCGTTTGGACCTCCACATTAACTGGAGGTCCTGTAAAACTCGATGAGGTAAATACTCATTCGGCGTGTCGCCGAATGGGCAAGAACTGGACGGTTTTAAAGGCCAAAAGTTCAAAAATTCAAAATCTTTCACATTCCCTCACTTTTCAACTTGCCAAACTCATAGCCGAAATAGTTTTTCCCATAATTTTTTGTTGTTATCTTGTATTAGTCGTCATCTGTGTGTTTGGAGTTGGATTCTTTGCCGCCAGGCTTTACAAACTTCTCATATTCAGCTTCAAAGGTTGGTTTTCCGAACCACGAATCTATATTTAGCGATGTTTACTCATTTGCAATGATCTTTATATTAGTGTTGTGTGATGGGCCTCTCTGATCGTAATTGTATATATGTATGCTTGTTTTAATTCAAATATTGTGCGTAGAATGCCTATATCATGATTTCCCGAATTTCGCATGCCTTAAAATTGATCAAAATTGTTAGGTGTTGCTTTGTTGATGTTGAGTCTAATCGGATGAAGTCTAAGTAACCCGCATTTGCGCCAAATGACGTAATTTGCCCAATGATGGAGCGGTTGACGTCATTCCTAAGGGCAAAGGTCGTCAAATGGCCAAATTTGGCCAAACCGGGAGAAGTCTGAGTACCCCGGGGGCATGGGTAGTATGGGTCCTAGTATAATTGGAATAGTGCATATTTTGATTTTCTTTTCGGGGGCTGCAGGGTTGAATTTGGAAATTAGGGTTGAAAGTAGGCACGTTGGGCCGTTTGGCGAGCTAGGTCGAGCTCGCCAAATTTCCCCTTATCGCCCTTAATTTCATGCTTAATTTGAGTTTCGGTTTTGTAAATTTTGGTGAGAAGCCTGAAGTCGCCGAGTGCACTCGGCGACTCACCAAAGTCCTTCTTGATCGCCCTTTCTGCACCCCTAACCCTTAAAATGCACTGTAACTTTCGGCAGGCTAGTCCTTGCTCGCCGAATGTTGTCGGCGAGTCACCGAAAGGCCCATCCCATCACCGACATGCCATTTTTCTGAGAAACTTTTGAGCCAATCTTTTCGGCGATCCCGATCTAGCTCGCCAAAGCGATTCGGCGAGTCTATCTGCAACTAATTTCTGCAACATTGTTTGAACTATTTCTAACTCTTTTTTATGTTTTTACAGATATGGCTAAAACTAACCTTGACATGCCACCTCGTAAAACAACACAGGGCGTGGTTATAAATGAATGAGGAGTCAATCCTCCTAAGAAGGGAAGAACAGAGCCTCCAAAGGGAGGCAAGGGAAAAGGAAAAAGGTCAGCATCTGAGGTTTTGGAGCACCACTCCGGCAGCGAGGGAGAGGTCTTTGACTCCCAAGCTGTATTATCTGAGTTGGAGGATGACCAGCCATTACAGTCTCGGAGAGTGAAGATTCGTGCTAGATCTCGTCCTGACTCAACTAGAGTCCCAGCAGCCTCCTCTGTAGCAGCTACAGTGCCAGCTCCGGCACCTCTGATGCTTATCGTGACCAACGACACTAACCTACGGTACGAGTGTCTACGATCGTCGATAATATAGTAACGCAACCAAGGGTCGACGTCGTGTCCCAAGGGAGTGGTTTTGAGAATTAATAAAAACATAAATTTTAGTTCTAATTAGTCATAGCTAGAGACATTAACGATTAAAAACATAGTAAATTGACGGGGGTGACACAAAAGTGTCAAATATCAATTTGGGGTTTTCTCACAAGTAGTAGAAACACCTAAAATAACAAGAAAATCAAGTATGGGGGAGAGTTCTTGGGGTGTGACCGCAATACAAGTTGAGATAAGTAGTTGGGTACATGTTTTTGATAGGAAATTTGTAAGATAATAGTAACTAGGCTAAGCTTTAAATGGAAATAAGTTCCCTCTCGGGCAACTTACCCCATTTCAAATGTGTTCCTCTTGGATACCCATTTGCCGCAAGAAGACCAGCCTATGCCTTACCCCACTCACTCTCTCGAGCTGAGTTTTAGGATTTGGGACTAGGGCTCAGCCTCTCGGGCTGAACCTCATGTCGACCCACTCCTTAGGCCATCAGTCTAGTGGTCTTGGTTTCGCGACCTCCCTCTCAGGCAAGCCAAAAACACATAGGTGGTTTTGTATTTACAACTACAAACCCTTTAGATTAAACCACAACCACTAGGTGAAATCACTATTAAATTACATCTACCCTATCAGCAAGCAAGACCCAACAATAATATCAACACATATTCGCTAAATCACATCCCAAGAATGGGGGTTCTTAGCCACACATCAAGAAATAACAAAATACACCTAAAATGATAGTAAAATCAAGTGGGTATAAGAAATTAAACCTTGATTTAAGCAAAGGAAGAAGAATGGAGAAGACCCACTTCCAACTTGGGAAAGATGAAATCCTTCTTTCTTCAAGTGTCCCAAAAAACCCTCTCCAAACTTGAGAGAAATATCCAAAAAGTACTATTCTATTCTGAAAATTTAAATAAATGTTCGACTCCCTAAAATTAATAAAAAGTTTAGCATTTATAAACTTCAGAAAATAGTGTTGGTGGATCATTGAGCGAGGTTAGTCGAAATCGCCAATTAACTCGGCGATTCGCCCTTTGGTGTAGTTCGTCGCCGTCTTGCACTAGCCTTTAGCATCATCGTGCTCTGTGTCATTGGGCAACATAGTACTACTTCGCGGATCTATTAGGCGGAACACCGACTGCTCCTTTCATCGCCTTTTTTATCCTGCTCCTTCAGGGCTTTGCGCACTGGAACAAAGGGCGGAGTGTGTCCCTTCGGCGAATCATCAAGTGAGCTTGGCGATGCTCAGGCTTCAGCTTCTTCGTTCTTTTCAGCCTTTTTGTTCCTCTTTGCGCCTAAGTGTCCATGCTTCCACTAAAACTTCAAATACCTGAAACTTAAGAGTTTTCATCAGATATTGAGACAAAATAAGCATTTGAGGACACTATTTCTATCAAAATAAAGCCCTAAATGAGTCCAATTTGTGGACTCATCAACACCGCCAACTTAAACTTTTGCTTGTCCTCAAGCAAACTCAAGTTCAGTCTTTGAACAAGGTGTCTCAAATAGTGCTACACAAGCCTAAATCATGAACATACACAACAAGACTCAAATTACTTATGCAAAGATTAACTGTGTACTCAAAGATTCAAGTTGTGACACACCACTACCAAAGATTCTCATGCTCGCAATACTTGCTACTTGTGCAAGTTCAAGCTCAACAAAAAGTATCTAAATGCTCTCATATAAAGAATGATTCCTCGTTCACACAAAGAGGTTAATCAATTAAAGATCAGGAATCAGAGGCAACGCTCACACTAAAAAAGAGGAACACAATGCATGTTTTCACGCATAGGTTTGCCCTTATTTTCCAATCGATTTTTGGTTCGGCTCACTCAAGATAAAAAAAAGGTATTTCTAAGGCTTGTAATGGGGTTGAGTGCAAAGATATGGTCATTTACGCTCAGTGACTTCTTCATCCTCGTGAGAAGTGGTGTTCTCAAAATGTTCTTTTTCTTTCCATTATCACTTTTTCTTCTAGTGCTTCTAAGTCATCTGTTTATTCACTCTTTATTTATTGCTTGGAAACCCACTTCCTTTTGCACTTTTATTCCCATTTTTTTTCTTTTTTTGAAGGGTTTCCGTTTTGTTTGGCAACACCATGGGTTAGAGAGACTTTTTCGTGCACTTCTTGACTTCTCCTTTTCCTTTTCACCACACCCCAACTTAGGCTTTTGGCCTAAGTTGGCTATTCACTAAACCACAACTCAAGAGGATTATAAGCAGTGGGTCAAGTAAGTTCTAGGGTCCATCAAGGTTTTTCCAAAGAAAGGTAAGGCTCAAGGGGTGTTCAAAAGAGTTTCACACACTCACGGGTAGGCCACAAAAGAGGTATATGTCAAATTTGGCTCACACTCTTTAAAGTTGTCTAAGATCATATCAAGAGGACACCTTTCTAAATCAATCAGACTAACAGGGCAAATTCTGGGTTTATTCATGCATGGTTCAAAGTAAGCTATCACACAAGGCATCGACACTTAAGTTAGACAAGACTACACACTTTTGCTAGTGTGCAATGGTCATTACAAGAGAATCAATTCGATAAATGGATAACCACAACAAGATGCAAAGAGTTCACATATTGTCTATGCAACTTCATTTGGCCTCATCGTAGCCGTACATTCATGTTTGTTCAATTGTATGCACTATTTAAGTCAATGGTATTGATCGAAACCGAGACTTAGATTCTGCAAAAGAACAGCCACTTTCAACACACGAGAGGTGGCAAAACTGTGCGAAAAATTGAAAGATTGAAAAAATTTCGGAAGGGGTCAAAATCATTTTTTAATTTAAAACAAAGAAGAGACATGAGCTCAAACATCCACAGAAAATAGTTTTTTTTAAAAACAGACAACCCAAATGTATATAAAACACGAATATCCATTAAAAGCAAACAAGGTGGGCCTCACCCCACCACAAATAAATAAAAATTTGTCCTCAAATGCAATTAACATAGAATTCGAGAGGCAAAACAAAGAAAGACAGAGATGGAGGTAAAGAGGGGATCCTGGCTAAGTAGTCGGTTCATCTGGGCATCAATGCGCGGAGTGGCCACCAGAAGGACCAGCTCCACTGGATCCAGCAACAGGAGACTCTGCCAAAGAAGCTTGCACAGCAGCATCTATCATGATTTCTTCAATCTCGGCTATGTCATCCGTTGTAGCTTCCTCAAACATCTCTTCATGAGTTTCTGCCTCTGGTCCAGGATCGACTGTATGCCCCCATTCCATCTCCATGCCCTACAGGCATTTTAGGCACATCTGGGATTTCCATTGTTCCAAAGATCATGGATATATCGATGGACTTTAGGTAGTCCACATCTTTTTTCAGCTCTGCTATGGCAGCCTTTAAGACTATTACTTCCTCTGTGGCTCCTTGATCATGCTCACACACTACTATCATGTCCTCTAAAGCATCAATAGTAATGCTTAGTGGTCTCACAGCATTGTTGAGGGTAACCTGAATCATGCCTAGAATAGAGCTTTCTATGTTGGCAGTCCGATAATTAGCAGATTGGGCAAGCTGTCTCATTCAGATCAAGGATGCATGAGTGATCGGCTCACAGGAGGCAACGACAGCCGTAGATCTGGGTGGTAATGAAGTAGCAGAGGGACTTGTAGGGTTAGAAGGAGGGGTAATGACATTCGATATACCTGAAGGCCCAGGGGCCGGAGTAAGCAAAGATGCCTCTACAGGTATGGATCTAGTGGCCACATATTCCTTCTATTTCTTTTCTGCTTGGTCCTTTAGATATTCGGCTTCGATCTTTCGAATACTGGTGGAGGTGGTGGCAGCCGATTCCACATCCTTCGTTGCATCTCTAGGCACCCGAGCTCTTTTGCATAATTCAATTCAGTGATTAATACCGGGAAATGGAGAGATGTCTGGCTTTGCTTTGCACGCATATGGATCTCAGAGGCAATGATCATCCTGAGATTTATCCTGGTTTTCTCCATGATGCATCCAAGACAAGTTGCCTTAGCATAGCTAAGGATTGATTCATTTTGTGATGGTATAACTGTGCTGCTAATGAATTAGAACCAGTATCGTGCAGCTACGTTCATATTTTTCTTCTCAATCGGAATTCTTTCTGCTAACCATGTTGGAGCATTATCATCTGAAACTAGAAAAGCTAACCACTGTTTTATCGCATCTAGCTTCTGTGTCCTGATCAACTACTGACTGTGATCATTAATTTTATCGGACATACCCAAAGTTGTGTTGATAGTCTTACTGTCACAGGCTACTTTCCTTCCTCTGACAACCATGTAGTCAACTTCTTTAAAAGATGAGACTAGCCTTTTTCATTGTGGTACCAATGCACTGTATGCGTCGCTAACCCAGCTTGGTATGTAAGAGTCGCGATGTCTTGTGAAGATTTGGAACTTGTGGTGTTTCAGGCAATCCATCACCTCTGGATACTTATCAATAACCCCATCTATGGAAAGTCATTTCTCCTCAATGATCGTTCTCAGGCCTTCCGCCTTTGATCTATTCGTTGATCCATGTTGGGGACCTTGTACTGGAGGTGCCAGCACTAATGCTTGCTCTGGAGCTGGAGGAGTTGGAGTGGTGGATTGACTATTTCTGATTCGATACGGATCATGTACCATTTTGACTCGTAATTCAGCCCTCATTGCCTCGGTCTAGTAGTCTTCGTCAGACCCCACACTCTCACTGTTATATGTGGGTGGCTCAGCGGTGTAGAAGCATGTGCTGTCAGAGCTTGCGTCGGATAACTCGAGGGCTTTGCTCTTCCCTTTTCTTTTTGAAGTCTAGGTGGAGGTGCATTCTCACTGATCACAATTCCTTTATCCCTTCCTATGGTCGGTTGTTTGGCCATATCTGTAAAACGTTACAGAGAATAGTTAGTAATTACATTGTGGCACAAAATTGCAGACAGACTCGCCGATCTACTCAGTGAATCACCAAACCTCTTTGGAGATCATGCATATGTCTGCCAAAGGTTACAGAGCCCATAACACTTAAGATATGAAATTAAGGATGATTCAGGGTTGGTAGGCAAACCGCCGAGTGATTCGGTGAGCTCAACTCAGCTCACCGACTAACTTAACGTGCTTGAGATTTAACTCACTTCTCAAAATCGATCGTACAAACCCCAAAAACAAAATTAAACTATGCATTAATGAAATTCAGCCCAGACCCATAGCACCCAATCATGGTCAACACCCATTATGCATAGCTCACCACATTTACTTTCAATGTTTTGGACGGTAAATACAATTAGGCCCCAATTTACAAATCAGAAGCAGGCACTCAAAAATTTCTACTCATATCAGAGAGATCTAACACGCATTAATGAACACCTAGAATGCAGATGAGGTTTAACTCTTCAAAAGCGAACGGGGGCTTTTCAGAAACTAACCTTTTTGCTGAGTAAACAAAATTGTAATGCTAGGCGGCAACGAAAATCCAATTTCCAAACGCTATTTCATGAATAAAGTACTAATTTAAGGTGAGAAAATGTAAATTACTACCTTGGTGTGAAGTTATGGAGTTTGAAAGTGAGAGAGAATGAAGAAGTGTGACTATTGGCCATATACGCTGTTCAATTTGTGTCTGTTCGACGACGTTAGTCGCACTCGCCAACCTACTCGGCAATTCACTGAGTGATCATTTATCCCTCCATTTCTGTAAAGTATCAATTTCTTGGGGATCACGTAGGTGGTCTGGTTCGATATCTCTGAATTAGGTTGGCGATACGCCGCCTATTTTTTAGGTTCGCTGAGTTTTACGAGCTCCGCATAGCACTAACATTGAGCCAAATGGAGAATCCAGTTAGGCTCGCTGACCTACTTGGCGGTACGCAAAATGGATTTCTGCTCGCCAATCTTCACTTTTCTACAATTCTTTCACTTTAACCTACAGCATCAACGCACCATTATTCATTAAAGCAAAAACCTAGTCATTTACGACCTTGGGTTGCCTCCTAAGAAGCGTCTTATTTACCGTCGTGGCACGACGCAAGTCATTGCTCGAGTTTTATTGTTGGGGTTGGCCATATCCTCATTAGGCAACCCCTTGTTTCTCTGTGGATGGAGTACATTGGCTCTTCAGGTCCTCGAGCAGTTGGACAGCTTTGGAATGAGGCCACATAATTCGTTTCATTCCTTCGATGTCTTCTTTCAATCCCTCTACCTCTTTGTCTTGGTCGTTCACTTTGCGGAGAATTGTTGAGAACATTCCCTCGATGCGTTAGATCTCCTTGTTCTCATTATTTCTTCTATTATGAGGGGGAATGTATTTATCCTTCCTTTTGCACTGAGCTTCAACCTGCACCATATTTCTTTTCATTGACATCCTGCCAGGAAAGAGTTGGTCAACCAACATCTTGTTTTCGGGGCCAAGACTTTGGTAGAAGCAATCAAGGAGGATCGTACCTGGGATTCCATGAGTAGGGCATTGAGTTAGCAGTTCATTGAATCTTGCCCATGTCTCATGGATCCTTTCACCTTCCAGTTGCTTGAAGGTGAAGATACGATCGCAGAACATCATTACCTCTAATGGAGGAAACTCCATTAGCTCCTAAATACTGCTCGCCAGGCTTACTTTATTTGGATACACACAAACCAACGAAACAAAACTAAATATTAAGTTAGTAAACTATAACTAAGAAGAACAGAAACTCTATTAAACTAAAAATTCCCAAACACCACTACTCCCCAACAGTGACGCCATTTTGATGCTTATTGTGACCAACAACACTAACCTACGGTACGAGTGTTTACGATCATCGATAATATAGTAACCCAACCAAGGGTTGGGGTTGTGTCCCAAGGGTATGTCTTTGAGAATTAATAGAAAAATAAAATTTAGTTCTAATTAGTCGTAGCTAAAGATATTAACGATTAAAAACATAGTAAATTGACGGGGTTGACACGAAAGTGTCAAAGATCAATTAGGGGTTTTATCACAAGTAGTAGAAAAAACTAAAATAACAAGAAAATCAAGTATGGGGAAGAGTTCTTGGGGTGTGACCGCAATACAAGTTGAGATAAGTAGTTGGGTACATGTTTTTGATAGGAAATTTGTAAGATAATAGTGATTAGGCTAAGCTTTAAATCGAAATAAGTTCCCTCTCGGGCAACTTACCTCGTTTCAAATGTGTTCCTCTCGGACACCCATTTGCCGCATGAAGGCCAGCCTACGCCTTACCCCACTCACTCTCTCGAGCTGAGTGTTAGTATATGGGTCTAGGGCTCACCCTCTCAGGCTGAACCTCATGTCGACCCACTCCTTAGGCTATCAGTCTAGTGGTCTTGGTTTCGCGACCTCCCTCTCGGGCAAGCCGAAAACACATGGTTGGCTTTGTATTTGCAATTACAAACCCTTTAGATTAAACCACAACCACTAGGTGAAATCACCATTAAACTACATCTACCCTATCAGCAAGCAAGACCCAACAATAATATCAACACATATTTGCTAAATCACACCCCAAGAATGGGGGTTTTAAGCCACACATCAAGAAATAACAAAATACACCTAAAATGATAGTAAAATCAAATGGGTATAAGAAATTAAACCTTGATTTAAGCAAAAGAAGAAGAATGGAGAAGACCCACTTCCAACTTGGGGAAGATGAAATCCTTTTTTCTTCAAGTCTCCAAAAAAACCCTCTCCAAACTTGAGAGAAAATATCCAAAAAGTACTATTCTATTCTAGAAATTAAAATAAATGTTCGAATCCCTAAAATTAATAAAATTTTTAGAATTTATAGACTTCAGAAAATAGTGTTGGCGGATCATTCGGCGAGGTTAGTCGAAATCGCCGATTAACTCGGCGATTCACCCTTTGGTGTAGTTCGTCGCCGTCTTGCACAAGCCTTCTGCATCACCGTGCTCTGTGTCATTGGGCGACATAGTACTGCTTCAAGGATCTATTAGGCGGAACGCCGACTGCTACTTTCATTGCCTTTTTTATCCTGCTCCTTCAGGGCTTCACGTACTGGAACAAAGGGCGGAATGCGTCCCTTCGGCGAATCACCAAGTGTACTTGGCGATGCTCAGGCTTCAGCTTCTTCATTCTTTTCAGCCTTTTTGTTCCTTTTTGGGCCTAAGTGTCCATGCTTCCACTAAAACTTCAAATACCTGAAACTTAAGAGTTTTCATCAGATATTGAGACAAAATAAGCATTTGAGGACACTATTTCTATCAAAATAAAGCCCTAAATGAATCCAATTTGTGGACTCATCAACCTCGTGTGGATTAAGGGCCACTAGTACGTGCCCTTCTTCCCTGGCTACTCAACAGTTTAAAAGCCGAAGGGTTGCAGACTATTCTGGAGGAGAAGCTACTTTCTATAGAGGGCCTTGAGGGAAAATACTCTGGGGTGAGGGCGACCATCCAGTATCATCACTTTGAGCAGTTTACCAGTCCCCGTGGCCCCTATATTCCTACATGGGTCTAGGAGATTTACTCAGTGTATTGTGACCTAGTTCCTAAGAACAAAACGAAGGTCAGTGCCTTCAGACCAATAGGGTCCATCATGGTATAGGGGATAGTAGTGCACTGTAGCCGTGATTACATCAATGCGGTATTTGACAGAGGGTTAGACTTTGACTACCCCAATTTGGCTACCACTACAGAATATTTGGATGAGCTTAAGGGATGGCTGGCTCCCCTCATCTATGACACAACTCCAGCTGGATTGAGGCAGGAGTCCCAATCGAGAAGGACTTGAGTGTAGCTTCGCGATATTGGTTTGGATTCATCAGCAGCTCTATTATGCCATCCCAAAATGAGTCCATTCTCTGCCATCCCAGAATGAGTCCATTCTATGCCATCCTAAGGTGGCCTACCTCAGGTCGATTATGTCTAAGAAAATCATTGACATGAGGCATATCAAAGAGTAGGAGATGACCATGAGGGCCAAGAAGAGACAGACGTACCTTCCCTTGCGACAAGAGATATTGAGGTTACTCCTTCATCCTCCAACGATATCTGGTGTATAGAGGTCGAGTACACTCGAGAGGAGGCCGATAGGAGGAGAGCAGCTTCGGTGGATACATCTCCGGAGGTGCACATTAACTTTATATCTACAGAGGCATCTTTGCCTACACCAGCTTCTGGGCCTTCAGGTACTTCTTCCTTCCAAACTCCTGGTGCTTCTACTTCTGCACAGCCCACCGAGATCACTCAGGCCATGAACCTGAATATGGGGCACTTAGCCCATTCGGCTGATGTGAGGGCTACCCAATTGGAGGCTTCTGTACCATGGATGATAGAGGCTACCATCCTAACTGCACTAACACCCCTACAAACATCGATTGACACTCTCATTGTGAAGGTTGAGACTTGTGAGAGTAGACAAGGGGCGACTTCAGAGGTGACGACTTTGAGAGCCAAGGTAGCAAATCTAAGGAAGGATGTGGACTATCTCAAGTCTACAGACTTCACCACCTTATTTAAGGCAATTGAGACAGAGGATGCTCCTTCTACATCTGAGATTCCTCTGACTACCACCGGAGATGTACAAATGGATGACATAGCAACTAATATGTCGGAGGCAGAGACCAACAAGGAGCAAATTGATGTGAAGGAGGAGAGCATATATGGAGACCTAACAGATCTGGATGAGACGATTGTACAGTCGGTGATTTAGACATCACTGACAAAGACGTCCATAGAAGGCCCTAGTGGATCGAGTATTGCTGCTACTACATCGGGCACTGATGCCCCGACAGATGGAGCAACTGCATAGACAGGACTTCTTTTTACCTCCCTCTCTGTCATTTTTATTTACTTTTTGGATATTTTGTTTTTATTGCATTTGAGGACAAATTGCTTTTGTTTTGTTATGGGGTGAGGTATTCCCATACCCACCTCTTGTGATTAGTGAGTTTTGTGTATATATTGGGTTTTGTGCTGAAATTGATGTTTTTAATACTGTTTTTGTGGATGCTTGAGCTTGTGGCTCCTTGTTTTAATTGCAAATGGTTTTCAGACCCTTTTAAAAATTGTGCCACCATTTGTGATAGTGTATTTATTTATGGTTATTCTTGTACAAATTTGAGTGTCGGTTGTGATCAATACCGATGACTTGAATAGTGCTCTCAATCGAACAAACATGAATGTGCGGCTACGATGAGGCCAAATGAAGTTGCATAGGCAATATGTGAACACTTTGCATCTCGTTGTGACTAGCTGATTGTCCAATTGAGTCTCTTGTAATGAACATTGCACACTAGTGAAAGTGTGGAGTCTTGTTTGACATTGGTGTCAATGCCTTGTGTGATGAGCTTACCGTGAACCATGTGTGATGAGACCTAGAATTTGCCCCGTTGTTCCGATTGACTAAGTGATGTGAACTCTTGAAATGATCTTAGGTAACAATTTTAAGGAGTGAAACAATTTGACATTATACCTCTTTTGTGGTCCACCTTGTGAGTGTGTGATCTTTGCTTGAATAACCTTTGAGCCTTACCTTTTTCTTGGAAGAAACTTGAGAAAATGAAACCTCCTTTTATCCCTTCACTCATAATCCTCATGAATCGTGGTTTGTTTGAATAGCCAAATTAGGCCAAAAGCCTATGTTGGGGGTGTGGTGGAAAGAGATGGTAAATCAAGAAATGTAAAAGAATCCCCCTTGATCCATGATTTGGAAAAATATGGAACCCCTCCATACGGAAAAAAAAAGAGAAGTAAAGAAATGGTGAATGAAAAAGAAAAAGAACGAAAAAGTTTTGAAATAAAATTGTGAAAGTGCAAAAGAAAATGGGGTGTCCGGTGTTCTATGGAAAGTAAATAATGGGGTGAATTTTGAGCTTGAATGAGAATGATGAAGAAAAAGAAAGGAAGTGTTGTTCACACCACATTTCATGAGGATAACAACCACTGAGCCTAAATGACCATACCTTTACACTTAGCCCCATTACAAGCCTTGAAAAGACCTTTTTTTTTATCTTGGGTGAGTTGAAACAAATGTTGGCTAGAAAATAATGGCAAACTTATGGGTGAAGTCATGCATGTGTTCATCTTTTTTAGTGTGAGAGTTGTTTTTTATTTCGGAACTATAAATTGTTAAACTATTGTGTGTGATTATGGAATCATCTTTGTGTGAGGGCATTTGAGTACCTTTATTGAGCTTGAACTTGCATTTGAAGCAAGTATTGTGAACTTGATATTCTTTGATAGTGGTGAGTCACAACTTGAACCTTTGAGTGCACAATTGATCCTTGCATGAGTAAGATGAGTCTTGTTGTGTGCATTCATGATTGAGTCTTGTGTAGCACTATTTGAGACATCCTTTTTGAACTGTTGAACTTGAGTTTTACTTGAGTACAAGCAAAAGTTTAAGTTGGGGTGTTGATGAGTCCAAGATTTGGATCTCATTTAGGGCTTTATTTGTATAGGTTTAGTGTCCTCAAATGCATATTTTGTGCCAATAACTGATGTAAAATCCTTGATTTCCAAGTATTTGGATTGAGGAACAAACCAGGGACACTAACTTGCAAAAAGGAACAAAGCGAGCTGAAAGAGCGTAGAAATGAAGGCCTGGTGATCACCAAGTCCATTCGGTGAGTCGCCGAATGGCCATTACCTCGCCTAAAGTTCCAGTTTGCCAAGCCCTAAAGGAGAAAATCAATTTGGCGAGAGAAAGGAGCAGTCGGTGTGTCACAGAGTGGTTCCGCGATGCAGTGTTGGATCGCCCAAAGTTATAGAACTTAAGGATGTTGAAGGCAAGGCAAGAAGGAAATGGAACTTACCAAAGGGCGGATCGTCGAGCTGTTCGGTGAACCTGACTTACTGCACCGAATGGTCCTTCGCAGCATATTTTTCGCGGCTATAAATACATTTTCAAACATTAATCTTAGAACTTTTTTTCATAATCTTAGAAGCAATCTTTAGAATTTTAGTTTTGAACTCTGAGTTTTGAGACTAAGTTTTCCATAGATTTGAAGAATTGAAACTTTCCATTTTTGAGGAATTAGAAGTGGGTCTTTGAGATTCTTCAACTTGGATCTTTGTAAAGATGAAATTAATAGTATCAAGTTGATTGAAACACAATTTGGTAACGATTTCTATCTTTTTATGATGTCTAGCTAAAACCCCAATTCTTGGGGTGCGATTATGTGATTATGGGTTCATTTAGCTTGTGGGTATTGCTAATTGTTAGTTTAAATGTTGTTTAGAAGTGATTTCAATCAGTAAATGAGGTTAAATTTAAAGGATTGTAGTTGCTAATGCAGTTCTACCTTCGTATTTTTTGCTTGCTCGACAAAGAGGTTTCAAAACCAAGATTACTAAATTGATAGTCTGTGGGTATTGGGTTGTCATGGATTCAGCTCGAGAGAGTGAATCCTAATCCCTTTTTCACACTTTCAGCTCGATAGAGTGAATGGACTAAAGCGTAGGTTGTTCTTATTTGCATGCTTTTTGGTGTTCGAGAGAAACCAACTTGATTCAGGGTAAATTGTTTGAGAGAAAGTTTATCCCCACTAAAGTCTAGCTTAGTCACTGCTTTACAGCTATTTACCAACAGTTGCAATTACTCATTTGTCTATATTAGCCTATAATTGAATCACATCCCAAGAACCCATCTCATTATTATTTTATTCGTATTATTTGTTGTTATTGTAGTTGATAGTTGAAACCAAAACCCCGTTATTTGACATTCGTGTCACCCCTAATTTGAATTATGTTTTTACTCGTAAATGTCTAGTCCTATGATTAACATGAACTTATTCGTACTTTACTTTTGAATCTTAAACATGTACCACTCCCTGTGGGATTCCACCCCAACTCACTTGGTTGAGTTATTTTACTGACTAACGATCGTAGACGCTTAGAACTTGATTAAGTGTCGTTGATAACGTTAATCACCAACCACTGAGAAATCATCCATGAATACCTCTATTGTATCCTCCACCATATCAGAAAATGTAAACATCATGCAATGCGGCAAAGTTGTCGGAGCATTACACAACTCGAATGGCATTCTCTTGAAAGAAAAAGTCTTGTAAGTACAAGTGAAAGTGGTCTTCTCTTGGTCTTCCGGAGCTATGGAGTTCTTATTGTAGCCCTAATACCCATTTAGAAAACAATACCAACCCTTTCAACCAAGACGATCTGACAATTAGTCCAGTAATGGCATTAGGAAGTGATCTTTCTCAGTACACGAATACAACTTGCAGTAATCCATACAAACTCTCCAACCACTCCCCAACCTCATTGGGACGAGCTCATTATTTGCATTGGGAACCACAGTGATTCCTCCTTTCTTTGGAACACATTGAACCGTACATACCCAACTACTATCAACAATTGGACATTTGACACAGCATCTAACCACTTAATGATTTCCTTCTTCACAACCTCCTACATCGGTGGATTTAATCTTTTTTGTTGCTCAATACTTCGCTTTCTATCTGGCATAAGTTGAATCTTCTGAGAACAAATACCATGTGGAATACCAATAATATCAGCAATGGTCCATCATATAGCCCTTTTGAATCACTTCAATACCTATATCAATGCCTCTACTTGCCCTTCATTTAAGTGTGCAGCAATAATAACAGGCAAAGTACTACTTTTGCCCAAGAATACATACCGCAAATGAGATGGAAGAGCTTTAAGCTCCAATTTTGGGGGCCCACAATAGATGGTTTTGCAGGTGGAGTGTCTCGGTTCTTCAAATCTCAATCAAGCTTCTTTGGTTGACGACGAGAAAAATTTACCCCATCAAGTGCAACAACTAGCTCATCATATTCATTAATACAATTTCCATCAAAGTTCATGATTAGAGTTGCCAGTGCTTCAACAACCAATCTCTCTTCAATAGACACGTATGTTCTTCCTCAACAATATGATTCACCACCGACACCAACTTAACATCACTTACATGCTTCATTGTTCTACAGATATTGAAAGTTACTCTGCATTATTTAATTGGAACTTCATTTGTCCTCTTTCTATGCCAACCAAAGCGCGCCCAATAGAAAGGGATGGTCTCCCTAAGATAATGGGGACCTCAAAGTCAAGCTCACAGTCTAGTATTACAAGGTCCACCGTAAATATGAGTGCCTCAACTTTCACAAGGAAATCTTGAAACAACCTAATAGGTTTCTTCATAATTCAATCGGCTATAAGTAGTCGCATTGCGGTCAATTTGGGGGAGAATCAATTAATCAAGCCAAACCAAGGCCTTCCTTCTATAGAAAGCAATTGTCCTGCTATACCCACAATCCAGCTGAATGAACTATCTCGGAGAGCAGCAGAAAGCCACTTGACTCTAAAGAGAGTAGCAAGAAAGCAATATCTTGGGGAAAGGCCTCTACTCTACAAACCAAGTCTTTCTCACGAGGCACACGCTCCTAAACCTAACTTTTTGTATATAGACAGTGGAATAAGATTAATGCTAGCACCCAAGTCACATAGGGCATGTTGATGTGTCGTGAAATATTGGCACATTTTATGCTCAAAACTAAGGATTAATACTAGGAATCAGGTGCTTTTATGTGGATATGATGTGTTTGGCAGTGCTTGAGCAGGTAAAACACTTAGACGTGGAAGATAGAAAAGAAAAGAAGAAAGTTCAGTCTGGAACCAATACCACGGAGCCTAAGACAGGTCGTGGTCTCTTTCACGGTCCGTCCTGAAGATCGTGAAGAAGATCCAGGAAGCAGTCCTTGCAGAGTGAATGTTGATTGCGACCAAGTAAAGACCCCAGAAAGCCTCACGGGTCGTGGTCCTCACAACGGTTCATGGTGATGATCGTTATAGGTTTCCAGTGTACAAGCATTGAGGAGCGGAAATGTGATTTGGCCAAGTGAAGACCACGGACACCCAGATGGACCGTGATCACTATAACAGTCTGTGGTGTTGCCCGTGGTGAATTTCCAGTGTACAGGCAATGATAAATGTATTTTGAAAATGCCAAGTGATGACTACGGAGGGCTTCACGAGTGAAGCCCTCGACAGGTCATCGTGTTGCCCATTATAAGTCCCGATATTTTAGTCCTACTTTGAGTAGGACTCATTTTAGACTGACTATTTGAATTAATTAGGTCAGAATTTTTTTTTATCTCATCATATCTGGAACGAGCAACTACTTTCTAAATATTCTAACTTTGGTTTTAGATCGATCAACATTGAATCGGTAATTAAAGTTGCTTTGGTTTTGAATATCATTTTGTTCGTTGAATCTACAAATCATTGTAAGTGATTTCTTCTAATTCAATCATTACCTATCTCTGCTTGTTTGATTGAAAGCATGAGCGGCTAAACACCACAACTAGGGTTGTGGGAACTATGACTATAATCTAAGTGTGTATTCGTAATATGAGTAGAATGTGATTCATATTTGCAATATATAACTCTGCTTTCATTATTCATTTGTTCTAATGAGTGTACGTGTTAGAATCAGCATGTGTCTATCAATTGTTCAAGAGAAAATTGATAGTTGGGAAAAAGTTGTGTTAGTTTGATGAAATGGAGTTAAAGTTTGAGTTCGAGAGAAGAGAACTTCAACATCATTATATGCGAGGGTAAAACCTGTTAATACTCTAAGACTGAGAGGATTTGAGTGAAAAGTTATCTAACAAGACTGAGAAGTGTTAGATACACTTAACTCGTTTGTAAGTTGCAAAGACTGAATTACTTAAAACTAGTTCAAGAATAAACACTAGATGTAACGTCATGGGAAATACAACCCTGGTTTCATTCATTCATTAATACAACCTTAAAATAAAGACTTTGTTAATTGTTATAAATATGATTATCTCAACACTATTGGTTACTCTGATTTTACAACTAAACCCAATTTACATTCTGAAATTATTTCTCTAGGAAGTAATAACGACATTTGAATAAACGCAATAGTAAAATCAGTTCTGTACAAAAATTCTCAATGGGATCGACCTCAACTCACATTGAGTTCTATATATTGACTTTGACCGTTTATACTTCTTAATTGAAGTGTAAGTTTGGACGTATCTAATTTTGGCGCTGCTGCTGGGGAATTTCAATTCAGAAGTGTTTTACTAGCAATTATTCGAATTGTAGTTATATTTCCTAATTTTACATCTTATTCTTTATCTGTGTCTCTTACAGGTGAATTCGATAGTGTATGCCCAATACCAGAAATAACGGAGCTCCGTTGATTCCCTACGATCTGAAACTTTGAAAAACTATCTGCAAGATGGTGTGCAAGGTGAATGCACAGGAACTTGAGGCTTAGAGGCAAATATTGGGACTTGAGGCTGACACCGCTGCAAGAGGTGCTCAGTAAAATGTTGTGAACATCTTGCCTAGGGTGGTGGATTAACATCCAGGAGTGGAAGAAATAGCTCCTCACCACCACTAACAACTAGCTCCAAGGGGTCGAGCACAACAACCGGCTTAGATGATGTTCAAAGAAGATGGCTTAGATTTGAACGGAGCTGGAATCATTGCAGCAATAGTATTACCTGAACCTCCAAGTGTAAAATTTACGATCACTAGCACGATGATTCAATTGTTGAACTTGAAAGGTATGTTCAGAGGTGCAGCTGGTGACAATGCGAATCAGCATCTAATTAACTTCATGGCGATATGCAAATCACAGAAAATTCCTAGGGTTAGTCAGACAGCTACGAGGTTGAGGCTATTTCCATTTTCTCTCACTAGGAGGCAACTAGTTGGATGAACGAGATGTCAGATGATTCAGCAGGACCTGGAATGAATTAAAGGAGGCTTTCCTGGAACGACTCTACCCTGAATCGAAAGAGCTACAGATGAAAGACGAGATAAGTGCACACAAGCAACTACCAGGGGAAGCAATGCATGATACTTGGTGGAGATTCAGCCAAAAGCTAAAAAAGTGTTTGAACCATGGTCTCACTGAGAGACATTTGAAACAGGCTCTTTATAGATCGCTAAATTATGTTACTAAGTATGTTGTTAATGCAACTTGTGGTGGATCATTCATGAGGAAGCCATTCCTTGAAATCATGCAGCTAATGGATGAAGTGTCAAAGAATAATAGAGCATATCAGCTGACAAATGAGAAGAGAGGAAGAAAGAGATCAGGATATAGCTCACATGAGAACCCAGATGGATCTACTCATGAAGAATATCATGGCAGGTTCTTAGAAGGTGAATGTTGTAGGAACCCCAAACAGGTATGAAGATCAGGATATTTACTTGGATGAGGAGGCCAAATACTTGGGAAATCAAGGTGGTTTTCGGAATTATAACTCGGGAAACCAGGGGTATAATTCTGGAAATACGGGAATGAACTATTCCAGAGAAGGGCATTATGACAGGCCAGAAAATAGAGAACAAGGCAAATGGCAAAATAAAGATGGTTACAGGAATAACCGCAGTGATGTGTATGTGCCCCCAGGTAATAGAGATCGTGCAAGTGGTAGTTCCAGCAGGTCCAATCTAGAAGATATATTGGCTGAGGTGTTGCAAACGGTAGAATCAACTGATGCAGGTGTGAAAGAAATGAAGGGTTACTTCTTCAGCATGAGTCAACTGATGAATTCTCACACTAATGTTATCAAGAAAATAGAGCAACAATTGGGGCAACTATCAGCATCACTGAACCAGAGAAAGAATGGGTCACTACCAAGTGATACTATTTAGAATCCCAAGAAAGACGGAGATTGCATGGCAATCACCACCAAAAGCGGTAAGATTCTAAATGAGCAAATATCTGCAGGTACTGAGCAGGAACAACACATGGGGCGAAACGAAGAAGAACATGTTGAAATTGAATAGGTAGATGATGTAGAAGAGGTTCAACCAACAGAAAAGCCAACAGGGGTGGAAGGAAAGGAAGCTGAGATAACTTTTCCTTTATAGCAAATACCCAGACCACCTCCCCCGTTCCTTCAAAGACTCAAGAAGAAAGTTGGGGATGGGAAATTTGCAAAGTTCATAACTATGCTGAGACAACTGTCAGGGAACATCTCGTTGGTGGAAGCTTTGGAGCAGATGCCAGGATATGCTAAGTTCATGAAAGACTTAGTCACCAAGAAAAGAGTTGTAAGTTTTTGATCTGACTGAAAATATTCATCATTGTAGTGTTATTGCCACAAGGTCTTTAGTGTAGAAAAAGGAAGATCCAGGTGCATTACTATATTGTGCACTATCGGATCATTTGAATTTGCAAAGGCTCTATGTGACTTGGGGGCCAGTATAAATCTGATGCCGCTGGCCATCTACAAGCAACTGGGCTTAGGAATTCCAAAACCCACAGAGATGAGGTTGATGATAGCAGATAGGCAAGTAAAGCGACATGTGGGTATCTTATGTGATGTGCTCGTAAAAGTGGATAGTTTCATCTTTTTAGCAGACTTCATGATTCTGGATTGCGAAGTGGACTTAGAAGTTCCCATAATTTTGGGAAGGCCATTTCTGGCTACAGGTCGAGCTTTGGTTGATGTTGAGAGTGGAGAGTGATGTGACGCCAAAATACATATCTTTAATCATTATTTGCCTCACATTTATTATTTATATTTGTGTTTTTTTAGCGTGGATTTTATATATTGTGCTAAGTAGTATATTTTATTTGTAGGATTAAATTGGTGGAGCTAAATCGAATTAAGGATGGAAGGTTGAAGAAAGAAATCAAGCAGACAGCTTAATGGATTAAATTTATTAAAATAATATATTTCTATATAAGGTGCACAGATGAACATCAATTCAATTTGAATTAGGCTTATGACTGCCACGTGTCAGCAGCTAAGGCCATCTAATTAGTTGGAAGGCGGTGGCAACAAAATATTCCAGAAACAGCAAATAATTTACGGAAATCAATTCCTTTCGGGTTTTGGTTTCCTAATTTATCTTGAATTCAATTATTTTATTTAGGGTTTCTATATTTATAAATAGGGCATGAAAAAATATTCTTTAAGGAAGCCAAGAACCAACAAACAATACATAATATAAATTTTATTCTAGCTAAAGAACTTTGGAAGAGCCGCCGTGAGGGCCGGAGAATTGTGGTTTATTCTTTCTTTTCCTTTATTATTTATTTGTATTCATGATTAATAAAAGATTGTTTAGCTATTGTTCTTAATTTTTCATGATTAACACAAGCATATTTGTTTCAATAAATTTTTATTGTGTTTTGGAGATAATGAGTAGCTAAATTTCATAACTAGGGTTGTGGGAATCATGATGAATTATTAAAGTAAGTTTATGTACAAAGTGATTCTTGAATGATTTTTATGCATGTATTGTTAATTATTTTGTTTAGAAGTCTTTTTAACAGTGCGCAACGTTAGAACTCACCTTGTTGCTACTTGCCGGACCAAGGAGGTAGTTAATGAGAAAAGAATTAAACAACAAAGATTTAGTGGATGCTAGCTAATAGTCTAATGTCAATTGGTGCGAGGGTGAAAACTAAGTCATACATTGATGTGATGTCTAATTTGAGGTAAAGGTAAGTGTTAATAAAGTATACACACGTAGCCGGACCAAGGTGCGGGGTGAAATTCCCTCTTTTGAGGACCAATCACTTAGGGATACCTAACTTACCAACCTTGCATGCTAAAAATTGAAATAGATCACTAGTACAATATTCTTGCTATTTTATGAAATCATGGGGAACACATTCGTAGTTATTTCTAATAATCTGAATATAAATAAATACTTCGTTCAAAGCTATTTTTATTATTTTTATTTTTGTTTCAATTTAAATCCCCCTTTTTTTATATAACGACTATCGAGTTAAATATTTTCTATTGGCAACATTCTTCCACATTCTTTGTGGGATCGACCCCGACTCATAGTTGGGTAAATATATTGCATATGACCGTTTATATTTTTTTTCAAGAAGATATTTGGACGTTATCAAGAATGGCGCGGCTACCGGGGAATGTAGCTTAGAAATTGTCTTTAGTATTATATTGACTTGTAGTCCTTTTTTGTTTCTTAGGATTAGTTTTAAATTAGTTTTTTTATTATTATCATATTTATTTTACTCTTCCTGAGATGTCATCTGAAAAAGTATTTAGTGATAAGTGTTCTTGCAATCCTTGTACTTCTGATATTATAGATTCTTATAGGTTAATTTTTTTCTTAACAAAATAAATTGTATAGGGACATTAAAGATTTGTTAATACTTTGCTATAAATCAATATGTAAGCGCATGCTTGAAGATATCTTTGATTTTGATCTCTATTGTTTAGATTGTGAGTTGAGTGCAGAGATTGAATCATATGACACCCAACAATTTAGTAATAATATGTGTGAGGAAGAAAAAATACTTATAAGTCAACTTGAAGAACAAAAAGTTGAGGGCCAATTGCTTGATCATACTTTTATTGATATTGTCACTGTTGAGAAAAGTGCACTAAAGTTATGTAATGAAGTAGATAATATTATTTTTAACAACTCTAGTATGTGTAAACATGAGGGTGTAAAAAATAGTACAATTCATACGTTAAAGAACATTGGACTTCATTCCAATAATTTTGCCACATTATGTTTAGATGATGAGATATTAATCCAGCCATCTAAGCCTATAGAAGAGTGTATGGAGAAGGAACAATGTGTCTATATTTTTGAATTTATTGTTCCAAGATCGGAGAATTACATTCCTCACTTAGGATCCAAGAAGTGCATAATGTCATATCTATTGCTTGGGACCTTTATTTTTATACCACCACCCTTTGAGCATAATAGAAAAATTGATGCGAAATTAGGTGTGCAATTCATATCTTCAAGTGGAAGGAAAAATAGTAAAATTAATGGTGTCATGCCGTGACGTTAAATTAAGCTCTTATTGGGAGGCAACCCAATTAGTAGTGTAACTTTTTATTTTATTTTATTTTTATTTTTTTAGTAACACTTTTTTTCTTTTTTTTCTTTGGTCTTGTTTTTGAAGATTAGGGGAAGTCTGAGTACCCAAAAAAGAATTGAAGCAAAGGAGCATGTTTGAGCTTACGTCTGGGGTGACGACCCTTGATGAAAATTAAGAGAACATGCTATTAGCTAGGCCTAAAGGCCTCAGGGAGTTTTCCTAACCCTTGTTTTAAATTTTATTTAATGCTTTGGGGACATAGCATCTTTTTAAGTGTGGGTGGAGGAATGAATTCCTAGTTTTTACTGTTTTATCGAGTTTTTTCTCTTTTTTTTAGGATGGGTTCCTTGGCTTTTGTTTTCGGTTCTTTTCCTAAGGATAGTCCCTTTGAACCGAGTGTCTTTTACTTTTTTAGGAATAAGTTTTCTTATGATTTTTTTTAGAGAAAAGAAACGACCATTTTGAGTGGTGTGATCCTTGCTTTTTAGGCCTAATTTTTTATTAGTACTTTCTTGTGAATGCTTGATTGATAAGGAAATTACAAACTCTTTGACACCTAAGCTCATGGTTGTGACTTTGTATATAGCTTATTTTATTTTGTAGTTTGTTATGATCATGTCTCTCTTAGAAGTGGAATTGATCCATCTTGATTGACACTTGTGTCATGTGTGGTGAGAATTCGTTTATTTCATGTTTTGCATCTTAGTCTAGAACTTGCCCTGCATGTTATTGAAGTGAAATAAAAAGTGTTGCCTTGTTTAGGAGATGAAAATAGGCTTTCTTTGATTTGTCTTGTAAATTTTAGCTTTTTCAGATATTATATCACTAATTAACCCATTTTAGCCTTTTAGCCTATATTTTTCTTGTAAACCACATGATCGAGCCGAATCCCTTTTTATTGATACCATAATTCTATTTGATCCAAAAAGAAATCCTTAATGCACTATGTTGAGAAGAAAAGTTGAAAACATTGGTAGAAGTGAAAAAAGGGTAAAAATGCTTAATGTGTGAAGAATGAAGAAAAGTGTGAAAACTTTGTTTTGGCCCTGGTCCCTTGTGGATATTGTGCACCTCAAGCAAGCTTAAAAAACTTAAGTTGAGGGTGGCTTATTCAGAAGTATGCTTAAAACAGTGGCCCTAGTCCTGTCAAGGATATTGTGTACCTCACTTCAGCCCCAAAGACTTGACTTGAAGATGGCTAGTGCAAAACCTCTCGAAAAATAATGATTGAAGCATTCTTGTGATGATGAGCATTACTTGTGAACTTATCGTTGAAGAGAGGGCTGAAAATAAAGAGAAGAAAATAATGGGTGGTGAAGTCTAAAATCGCAAAGTGCTTAAGGATGTGTAAGTCACTATTATATAGTTTTCCTACCCGTCCCCTAGCCTACATTACAACCCGTTAAAGTCCTATTTGATTCTATTCAAGCATGCTTAATTAGTGGAGATGTACATAATGGGCAAGCCTATGGTTCTTTATGCATACATGTGAATTTTATTTGTGAGTGTGAGAGTTGTTCTTGATATAAAGTCCTTAATTTATATTCAATCTTTTGAATTGAGTGTGAGGACTATTTCTTTTTGTGAGGGCACTTGTTTCATGATAGATAGGTGATTTTATTAGCGTTATTTGATGAGAGTAGATGAGCAAGCTTAAATTTGATGAGTTCAAAGTCCTTCCTTGAGGTTAGGAGGTTAGAAGTTTGTTGTTTATTTGGATGTCTTGCATAATGATTAAGAAGTCTACTTGATATTTTGAAATTAGTATATGGCCTAATTGTTTGTATTAACCAAAGTGATGACATTACTATTTTTATTTTTTCAGATGAGCTTTAATGTTTTCTCGAGGACGAACAAAAGTTTAAGTGTGAGGTGTTGATGTGAGGCCAAAATACATATTTTTAATCATTATTTGCCTCACATTTATTATTTATATTTGTCCTTTTTGAGCGTGAATTTTATGTATTGTGCTAAATAGTATATTTTATTTGTAGGATTAAATTGGTGAAAAAATAAAGAACTTTGGAGCTAAAACGAATTAAAGATGAAAGGTTGAAGATGGAAATCAAGCAGATAGCTTAATATATTAAATTTATTAAAGTAATATATTTCTATATAAGGTGCAAAGATGAACACCAATTCAATTTGAATTAGGCTTATGACTGCCACGTGTCAGCAGCTAAGGCTATCTAATTATTTGGAAGGCGGCGGCAACAAAATATTCCAGAAACAGCATATAATTTACGAAAATCAATTCCTTCCGGGATTTGGTTTCCTAATTTATCTTGAATTCAATTATTTTATTTAGGGTTTTTATATCTATAAATAGAGAATGAAAAAATATTATTTAAGGGAGGCAAGAACCAAGAAACAACACACAATATAAATTTTCTTCTAGCTTAGGAACTTTGGAAGAGTCGTCGTGGAGGCCGGAGAATTGTGATTTATTCTTTCTTCTCCTTTATTATTTATTTGTATTCGTGATTAATAAAAGATAGTTTAGTTATTGTTCTGAATTTTTTATGATTAACACAAGCATATTTGTTTCAATAAATTTTTATTGTGTTTTGGAGATAATGAGTAGCTAAATTTCATAACTAGGGTTGTGGGAATCATGATGAATTATGAAAGTAAGTTTATGTACAAAGTGATTCTTGAATGATTTTTATGCATGTATTGTTAATTCTTTCGTTTAGAAGTCTTTTTAACGGTGCGCAACGTTAGAACTCACCTCGTTGCTACTTGCCGGACCAAGGAGGTAGTTAATGAGAAAATAATTAAACAACAGAGATTTAGTGGATGCTATCTAATAGTCTAATGTCAATTGGTGCGAGGGTGAAAACTAAGTCATACATTGATTTGATGTCTAATCTGAGGGAAAGGTAAGGGTTAATAAAGTATACACATGTAGCCGAACCAAGGTGCGGGGTGAAATTCCCTCTTTGGAGGACCAATCACGTAGGGATACCTAACTTACCAACCTTGCATGCTAAAAATAGAAATAGATCACTAGTACAATATTCTTGCTATTTTATGAAATCATGGGGAACACATTCGTAGTTATTTCTAATAATCTGAATATAAATAAATACTTCGTTCAAAGCTATTTTTATTCTTTTTATTTTTGTTTCAATTTAAATCCCACTTTTTTTATATAACGACTATCGAGTTAAATATTTTCTATTCACAACATTCTTCCCTATTCTCTGTGGGATCGACCCCGACTCATAGTTGGGTAAATATATTGCATACGACCGTTTATATTTCTTTCAAGATGTACATTTGGACGTTATCAGAGAGTTGTAATCCAGGTTAAACGATAAGGAGGTAAAGTTTACGTCTTGCAGGTCTATGAAGCAACCATAAGACACGAATGTGTTATTTGCGATAGAGGTCTTTGATGAAGGGGGGCCGATAGCTGCTGTTGAGGAAAGGTTTGCTATTGAAACAATGGGAACCATGATCATGAATTCTGAAGCACACTATCGGAGTGATTATGTGGAGACTGTGAATGCTCTATAGGGTTTGGGAGCACATTCTTATCCTCTAAAGAAATTAGACCTAGATCTGAAAAATAGGTCGAATCCTCCAGCAAAGCCATCCATTGAGGAGCCACCTGTGCTGGAACTTAAGCAGTTACCCAGTCACCAGTCACCTGAGGTATGTATTCTTGGTTGCTAACAATACTTTACCAGTTATTTTGGCTGCAGATTTCAATGCTGAACAGGTGCAAGCGGTTATCAAAGTGTTGATAAGGTACAAAATGGCAATTAGGTAAACCATTGCTGATATCATGGGGATACCTCTGGGTATCTGCACTCATAAGATTCAACTTGAGGAGGACTGTAGCCCGAGCATAGAGCACCAGAGGTGGTTAAATCCACCAATGCAAGAGGAGGTCAAAAAAGAGATCATAAAGTGGTTAGATGCTGGGGTGATCTACCCCATTTCTAACAGTTATTAGATTTGCCTAGTGCAATGTGTGCCCAAGAAGGGTAGTATGACAGTGATAGCCAATGCAAAGAACGAGTTGATTCCACAACGACCTGTCACCGGATGGCGAGTTTGCATGGATTACAGAAAGCTGAACAAGTGGACCTTGAAGAACCACTTCCCAATGCCATTCATGGACCAGATGCTTGACAGGTTGGCTGGAAAAGGGTGGTACTGTTTCTTAGATGGATACTCTGGGTACAACCAGATATCATTTGCTCCTGAGGATTAGGAAAAGACTACCTTCACATGTCCTTATGGTACTTTTGTGTTCAAACACATGCAATTTGGATTGTGTAATGCACTAACAACTTTCCAGAAGTGTATGATGTATATTTTCTCAGATATGGTAGAGGATACTCTGGAAGTATTCATGGACGATTTTTCTGTGGCTGGTGACACATTTGATGATTGTTTGTTGAATCTTAGCAGGGCTTTACAGGGATGTGAGGAGGCTAATTTGGGGCTAAACTGGAAAAATGGTCATTTCATGGTCAAGGAAGGCATTGTCCTAGGCCATAAGGTGTCGCAGAAGGGACTAGAGGTAGACAAAGATAAGAATGAGGTGATTGAAAAGTTTCCTCCGCCTATTTGTGTGAAAGGCATTCGAAGCTTTTTAGGACATGCAAAATTTTATAGTGATTCATCAAGAATTTCTCGAAAATTGCACATCCCTTGTGCAAGATTTTGAAGAAAAAGGTGAAATTTGCCTTTGATAATGCCTACCTAAAAGCTTTTGAATGCCTGAAAAAGAAGTTGATTTCTGCCCCAGTGATCATTGGCCCAGATTGGACTGAACCATTTGAGGTGATGTGAGATGCTAGAGGTACTGCCTTGGGAGTTGTGTTGGGACAGAAGCGCAACAAGATTTTCCACCCAATTTACTATGCCAGCAAATCATTGAATAGAGCACATCGCAACTACACTATTATTGAACAAGAACTACTTGTTGTGGTATGTGTATTCGAAAAGTTTAGGGCGCACTTGTTGTGCACTAGGGTGATAGTCCACACAGATCACGCAGCGCTACGATATCTCATGACAAAGAAGGATGCAAAGCCAAGATTAATCAGATGGATGATGCTGCTTCAAGAATTTGACTTTGAAGTCAAAAATAGGAGAGGTTTTGAAAATCAAGTGGCTGATCAGTTATCGAGGCTGGAAGCAGAAAAGAATGAGGAACTTGAGTTAGATATAAATGACTCATTCCCAGATAAGCAGGTATTAGCCGCCACTCTTGATCTCATTCCTTGGTTTGTTGACTGTCACAACCCAGGGGTACCCCCTAAATATAACACGGCATACTAGACCCCCAAAGGGGTCTTATACAAGCCCTTAGCATATCATAAACATAAGTAATAGAAATGATGCAGAATTAAAACTTTTTACAATCGAAGTATTTTCATAAAATCAAAGAAAGTCTAGACATTATCTCATTAACCATCTAATACAATCGAGTATCAATAAGGGTCATGGCCCTTTACAACATAGTCTCAAACGAAAATGTAAGAAGAAACTAGAAATGAAGAACTCTCGTTCTCGAACCATGAGGACTCACCAAAAGCGTAGAGAATAGTCGATCCAAGCTTTGATCAAGAAAGAAGCACACCTCAACAACCGGACCCTACATTTATAGCAAAATGTAGAAAATATGGGTTAGTACACAATTGCACTAAGTATGGAAGCCATGCATAAAAATCCTTAAAACGTGCAAAAAGGGACATTTTAGTTGAAACCATGCACTTTATCAACTTTAAGAATGATTATGCACATTAGTGGAAATACACAAATCAAACTATTTCATAAGCAACCCTAAGCTATACTTATGCAATGCATAGATAAAATCCCATAATCCTATCTAATAATAAGTACCGTTGTTAGGTCACAACAATCATGCATATCATACCTTGAACTCATCCATAGACAATACTCATAGACAAGGAAGCATTCATGTTCATTACCTTGTAACAAGGAAAACCACTCATAGCAACAATCCATATCATACATGCATAAATTCATATATCTTCATAGCATAATAAAACCACACCATAACCCCTTGCAAAGTCTACTGGTGCAAGGCATGAGTGAAGTCCCATACCCCCGCTCACACTATGTAGAGCTCCTTGAGAAGTCATAAGTATAGTTCATGTTCATGTTCTTGTCATAATTCATATTCTTGTTATGTAGGGAAATAGCCTTAACCAACACAGATCATGTGAGCTACATGGAATCCGGTGTACTGCCCCACACCGAAAAGAGGTAACCTACTTGCCTAAGGTAGAACTAAATGTATTAGCTTTTAGGTGGATCCACTAGTTAAAGACCTATGTGGGCACATAGTTATAGGATAGGGAGATTGCTTCTAGAAACCTCAAACATATTGAATTGACGGGGAAGCTTCCATCTCATGAGATTACTTTAGATGACCCGGCCTTTTGAATTGACGGGAGGGCCTCTACCTCACATTCCATATCCAGTCAGTGCTAAGAATTACTTCCCCAAAATTCATGTTTAGTCTTGAATTGAATTTACATGCATGAAGGAGTGTCTTACCCTTCATTCAACACAACTCATAAAATGGCTCATAGATTCAAATAGGTGAGAATAGACTTTCAACCTTAGAATCGTTAATATGTGAGTAAACCTTTCACATCATGTTCATAGTGTGTTCATGAGAATAGACTTTCAATCAACACAACAACATTATCATAGTCATAGACATTTCATGCATAGTCATTGGTAAGGGTATGGGTAGAATGATCTTTCAACAATACCACAATTACACCATAGTCATAGACTCTTCACTCTCTAAGTGAATCATAAGCTCATACACAATTCTCATAAACATGTACAAACCCTCATAATTTTCCCTTCAAGAACCATGAATCACATTCAACCCAAACATCTAGAATTACTACATTAGCTATGGAGAATATATATATTCAATAAATATAGACATAATCAATTGACATGCTTCTATAATCAATCAACCCAAATCATGAAATCACAATTTAGTAATATGGGGGATTCATGGGTTCTTGGGGGGATTTCATCATAAATCAACAATAAATCATCAGTTCAATCATAATCCATCATAAATCAACCATTGAAAATATTTTAGAACGGAACCCATGACTTAGATTGAAACCCTAGCTTTTTGTGGAAATGCAAAGCTTTGAAATCAAGTTTTGAAGGGACTCTATGGGTGGAAGCTACCCATAGATCAAAAGCCACCATACCTTGATAAAGAATCTTCAAGGAATTTGAGGAAGAAGCCTTGAAATCACCCAACCCTAGCTCCAATTCTATTCTTCTTCTTCTTTGAGTTTTAGAGAGAGAAATATTGTGAAAAAGATGAACTTTTGATTAGATTTTGGTGTGTTTATGAAAAATGACTTAGTTTAGGAAATTTTGACTTTAAAAAAACTTATATAGTGACCCCAAACTTACCCAATACGATCTCACTTTAATTGGACTAAAATAGGAAATGACTTATTTGACCCTCATTTAAGTGCCCGTCCCAGGTAGCACGAGGGGGACCTCACGAGTTGTGGTCCCACTCCTGAAGTTGGGGAAGTAGCTAGGAACATGGTGCCTTAATCTTACAAGCCCTATGCATTCCCACGAAGGGCTCCACGAGTCGTGGTCAAGACCACGAGCCGTGGTCCCTCTCGTGGTCCTTGAGGAAGTATCTATGCTACTTGGGGCACCTAGCTCAAATGCCAAAGGCATCTTCACGAGGGGCTCCATGAGACTTGGTCAAGACCACTGGCTGTGGTCCCTCTCATGGACCTTGAGGCAGTAGCTAGGCCACTTTGTGGCTACTCCTCATTGGCAAAGGCAACTCCACGAGACCTCCCATGAGCCATGGTCAAGACCACTGGCCGTGAAGTTGGGACAATGTGCTCCAAGGTTGGGGTAGCCTTGGCTTGGCCCTTTTGCCTTGGCACTTGCCCTTTGGCCTTGACTCTTGTAGCCCTCATTTCAACTCAAGATGATCTGCTAATCTACAGGGAATCATTTTATGATTTTTTTTAAAATCTTTTGTTTAGCTCTAGTTTAGCCTATAAGTTTCTAGAGTGTTACATTATCTCCCCCTTGGGAACATTTATCCTCGAATGACGATCTAGACACCTTACAGAATTTAAGACTCAAGACTAGCAGCCTATCATGCATGCAATATCAAAATAATGCACAATTCATAGGAGGAAACATCAACTCCATCTTAAGACATAATCAATGCAACACAAGGAAGTGGGAGAAACATCCACTACCCATTGTGCACAAAACTCATCATTTCACATAAATATAGGAGGAACTACCCTCTCCAACTCAAAGAAAGTTTAACACAACAATATGGAGCCAACATGCCATTTCATCCAAAGCATATCAAAGCATGTTCATCAAATCATCTCATGAAGTCAAATATGTAATTCTCATACTAACATGCACAACAACATGAGGAACATATAAATCATGAAAACTCATTTTATACTAAACGTGAATTCTCACAAGAACATGCATATCATAAGGAAAATCATGAAGAACACATATAGCACACATGACTTCCCAAAACACCAAACTCAAGAGAGACTACTTACCTCAAGCTTGGATAGGAGTAGAAGGAAAAAGATGAGGATAGCGGGATTCATATCGGCCTCGGCCTCCCATGTAGCACCCTCAACTAAATGATTCCTCCATAAAACATTTATGGAACCTATTTCCTTGTTTCTCAACCTTTTGACTTGCTGGTCTAAGATTTCTACTGAAACCTCTTCATATAAGAGGTTCTCATCAACTCCCAACCCTTCTAAGGGGATGATGGATACCGGATCACCAATACACTTCTTAAGCATAGAAAAATGAAATACCGGGTGAACCGGGGCCAACTCATTCGGCAAGTCTAACTCATAGGCAACCTTCCCAACACGTTTCAAGATTTGATATGGGCCTACATACCGGGGACTAAGCTTTCCTTTCTTGCCAAACCTCATCACACCCTTCATAGGTAAGATTTTCAAATAAACCCAATCATTAACTTCAAATTCTAGATCCCTCCTTCTAACATCGGTATAAGACTTTTACCGACTTTGGGCTGTCCTCAACCTCTTTCTAATGAGCCAGACTTTCTCAATTGCCTCATATATTAGTTCGGGACCAATTAGAGCAATTTCACCTACTTCAAACCAACCAACCGAATATCTACATCTCCTACCATACAATGTTTCAAAAGGAGCCATGGCAATACTTGAGTGGTAACTATTGTTGTAGGATAACTCTATTAACGGTAAATGGTCATCCCAATTACCTTTGAAGTCTACAACATGCCCTCAACATATCCTCTAAAGTTTGAATGGTGTGCTCCGCTTGACCATCCGTTTGAGGATGGAAAGCGGTACTAAGATTCACCTTAGTACCAAGCCCTTTTTGGAATGACTTCCAAATTGTGAAGTAAATTGAGTACCCCGATCCGAAATAATAGATAAAGGAACCCCATCAACTTCACTATCTCTTTGATATACAACTTGGCATAGTCTTCTACCGAGAAAGACACATTCACGGGAATGAAGTGGGCTGATTTTGTCATTCTATCCACAATGATCCAAATAGAATCACATTGCCTTTGAGTACGAGGCAACCCCACTATAAAATCCATATTCACATCTTCCCACTTCCAAGTGGGAAGGTCTATATCTTGGGACAAACCTCTCGGCCTTCGGTGCTCGGCCTTAACTTGTTGACAATTCTAACACTTGGCTATAAAACCCACTATATCCTTCTTCATCCCATTCCACCAATAGACTTCTTGTAGGTCACGGTACATCTTGGTTGCTCCCGAATGAATAGAATACCGCGAACCATGAGCTTCTTCTAGAATTTTCCCTCTCAAGCCATCAACATCCGGAACACATAACCGACCTTGGTACCTCAGCACCCCATCTCCCCCTTGGGAGAAAGCCTCAACGGACTTCTTGAGTACCGATTCTTTCAAGTAAACTAATATAGGATCAAGGTCTTGCTTAGACTTCACGTCCATCACAAAGGATGATTTGGAGCCATTGTGGACCATGACACCACCCTTGGTGGAATCCACTAGTTAAACACCTAGCCAGGCCAACCTATGCACATCACAAACCAATTTTTTCTTTGTATCCTCTACATGAGCCACACTACCCATGGACAATCTACTAAGGGAATCTGTAACTACATTCGCTTTGCTGGGGTGGTATAGGACACTCATGTCATAATCCTTCATGAGTTCTAACACTTTTTTTTGTCGGAGATTCAAGTCCTTTTGACTAAACACATATTGAAGACTCTTGTGATCGATGAACACATCAACATGCACCCCATATTGATAATGCCTCCATATTTTCAGGGCAAATACAACCGTCGCTAATTCGAGATCATGGGTTGGATAATTCTTTTCATAGACCTTGAGTTGCCTTGAAGCATAGGCAATCACTTTACCATGTTGTATAAGCACATATCCCAACCCTACTCTAGAGTCATCACAATACATAACAAAACCATCGGTACCCTCCTGTAAGGTCAACACCGGAGCGGAAGTAAGTCTATCTTTCAACTCTTGAAAGCTTTTCTCACAAGCCTCCGACCACTCAAACTTAGTTTTCTTCTGAGTCAAAGCCATCAACGGAGAAGCAATGGAGGAAAAACCCTCAACAAACCTCTTATAGTAACCGGCCAAACCCAAAAAGCTTCTAATATCGGTAGGAGTTAGAGGTCTAGACCAACTCTTGACAGCATCCATCTTCTTAGGATCTACCTCAATACCCTTGCTCGACACAATATGACCAAGGAAGTCTACGGACCTTAGCCAAAACTCATATTTACTAAACTTTGCATACAATTGGTGGTCCTTAAGGACTTGCAATACAATCCTCAAATGGTTCATGTGTTCATTTTCACTCCTCAAATAGATCAAAATTTCATCAATGAATACGATCACAACCATATCAAGGTAGTGCCTAAACACCCTATTCATTAGATCCATGAATACCGTCGGGGCATTAGTTAGACCAAAGGACATTACTAGGATCTCATAGTGACCACATCTTCTTCGAAAGGCCGTCTTGGGAATATCAACCCCTCTCACCCTTAGTTGGTGATAGCCCGAACATAGATCAATCTTGTAAAAGTACTAGCCCCTTGAAGTTGGTCAAACAAGTTGTCAATTCTAGGAGGGGATACTTATTCTTTATGGTCACCTTGTTCAATTGGCGGTAGACAATACACATTCTAAGGGACCCATCCTTCTTTCTAACAAACAATACCGGAGCAGAGATACTCGATTGAATAAAACTCTTCTCTAGTAAATCCTTCAACTGCTCCTTTAACTCTTTCAAGTCGGTCGGAGCCATTCTATAAGGAGGAATGTAGATAGGTTGCATAACTGGTAAAAGATCAATGCCGAAATCTATTTCTCGTTCGGGAGGAATGCCAGGCAAGTCATCAGGAAAGACTTCCATAAAGTCATTCACCACGGGGACCGACTCTAGGGAAGGGATTTCAGACTCAACATCCCTCACCCTAACAAGATGGTAAATGCACCCCCTTGGAGATCATTTTCCTAGCTTTGAGACAAGAAACAAATTGACCTCTAGGGATTGAATTCCCCACTTTCCATTCTAAAATAGACTCATTTGGGAATTGAAACTTCACTACCCGAGTCCTACAATCAATAAAGGCATAACATGCATGCAACCAATCCATACCCAAAATCACATCAAAATCTAATATGTCTAACTCCACCAAATCCACCAAGGTAACTTTATGGGACAAGGAAATAGAACAACTCCTATAGACTCTTTTTTCCACTACCGAGTTACCAACCAGGGTAGAAACTGAAAAAGGCTCTACTAACACTTTGGGGAGTATTTCAAACTTCATAGCCACAAGAGGTGTAACAAAGTACAAAGTGGCATCGGGATCTAACAAAGCATATAAATCAATAGAAAAGACTTGTAACATACCGGTCACCACATTCGGAGAGCTCTCTTGGTCACTTCAAGTTTGAAGAGCATAAAAGTGGTTCTTCTTGGGAGCATCGGAATTTGAACCGCTAGAAAGGGCTTGTTTATCTTCTCTCCCCTTGGCCACAAGTGTTGGGCAATTCTTTAACTAATGACCACTCTTACCACAACCATAACAAACATCCATGCCAGCAAGACATTTACCATCATATTTCTTACCGCACTTAGCACAAGTAGGCCTCACCATAGAAGATCCACCACTATTGCCTCCTTGAGGCTTAGGGTTAGACACCCTATCTTTGTTGACCCTTGGAGCACTAGAGGAGCCTTGGTTGGGGAACCTTCTTTTGAACCTTGGTCGACCTTGACCTTCAAATTTACCCTTGGAAGCATTTTCATCATTGTTCCTTGCCCTCTTCACCTCCTTATTCATTTTCTTGAGCTTTTGCTCCTCAATTTGCTCCGCATGAACCATTAGACTTGAAATATTCATACTTGGGATAAGCATTGCCAAACGACATTCATTGACTACCAATTCGGACATAGCCATTACAAATTTATTCATTCGAGCCCTTGAGTCTGCCACCATGGTTGGAGCATACTTGGATAGTTGGGTGAACTTGAGAGCAAACTCTTTCACACTCATACCTCCTTGTCGAAGGTTTATGAACTCTTGCATTTTTCATTCCCTTAATTCAGGGGGAAAGAACCTATCAAGAAACTCCAATTTAAATGATTCACATCCTATTGGGCCTGCTTCAACGGGTCTCTCATCTTTCCATTGGTCATACCAAACTTGTGCCACATCTTTTAGTTGGTAGGCCGCTAGCTCCGCCTTCTTCTCCGAAGACGCCCCCATTGTGTCAAGCACTTAGGAAACCTCATTGATAAATCTTTGGGGGTCCTCATCCACCTTGGAGCCAAGAAATTCAGGAGGATTCATCCTTGTAAAATCTCTCAATCTAGAAGCCACAGTATTCACATTAGGGTTCCATGAGGCCCAACATCTTTGTTGGCTTGGGCCGTCATAGCTTGAGCTTGAGTTGTCACGGCTTGAGCTTGAGCCGTTATGGCTTGAATCAACATTAGAAAAGACGACCTAACTTCCACATCCGTCATCGCCGGGGGATTAACCGGAGCTTGATTGACTTGAGGAGCGATTTCCTTGAGGAACTCCTTGATTCACATTCTCCTTTTGTGCCCTTCTAGCATTCGCCCTTTGTGTATTCATTTCCTGAAGACACAAGAGAAGGGTTAAGAAAGGACTTTATAGATTTCAACTCTGTGGCACGACTTAAGAGTAATGAAAGAAGTGAAATTTCCTAAAAATCTTATAGCCTCTTATTCATAAATGTGGCGCGCTTCACACTCATGAAAAAGACTCTACTAGACGTGGTTTATGAGACATCATCTTAGAATCATTTTAAACCTAGTGCTCTGATTACCAAGTTTGTCACGACCTAGGGGTACCCCCTAGATGTAACATGGCATATTCGACCCCCGAAGGGGTCTTATACAAGCCCTTAGCATATCATAAACATAAATAATAGAAATGATGCGGAATAAAACTTTTTACGATAGAAGTCTTTTCATAAAATCAAAGCAAGTCTATACATTGTCTCATTAACCATCTAATACAATCGAGTATCAATAAGGGTCACAACCCTTTACAACATAGTCTCAAATGAAAATATAAGAAGAAACTAGAAATGAACAACTCTCATCCTCGAACCATGAGGACTCACCAAAAGCGTGGAGAATAATTGATCCATGTTTTCATCAAGAAAGAAGCACACCTAAACAACCGGGCCCTACACTTATAGAAAAATGTAGAAAATATGGGTTAGTACAAAATTGCACTAAGTATGGAAGCCAAGCATAAAATTCCTTAAAACTTGCAAAAAGGGATATTTTAGTTGAAACCATGCAATTTATCAACTTTAAGAGTCATTATGCACATTAGTGGAAATACACAAGTCAAACCTTTCATAAGCAACCCTAAGCTATACTTGTGCAATGCATAGATAAGATCCCATATTCTATCTAATACTAAGCACCACTGTTAGGTCCCCATAATCATGCATATCATACCTTGAACTCATCCATAGCCAATACTCATAGACAAGGAAGCATTCATGTTCATTAACTTGTAACAAGGAAAGACACTCGTAGCAACAATCCATATCATACATGCATAAATACATATATCTTCATAGCATAAGAAAACCACACCATAACCCCTTGCAAAGTCTACTTGTGCAATGCATGAGTGAAGTCCCATACCCCCAATCACACTAATTAGAGATCCTTGAGAAGTCATAAGTATAGTTCATGTTACTGTTCTTTTCATAATTAATATTCTTGTTACGTAGGGAAATAACCTTAACCAACACAGATCATGTGAGCTACATGGAATCCAGTGTACTGTCCCACACCAAAAAGAGGTGTCCTACTTGCCTAAGGTAGAACTAAATGTATTAGCTTTTAGGTGGATCCACTAGCTAAGGACCTATGTCGGCACAGAGTTATGGGATAGGAAGATTGCTTCTAAAAACCCCAAACCTATTGAATTGACGAAGGAGCTTCCATCTCATGAGATTACTTTAGATGACCCAGCCTTTTGAATTGACGGGAGGGCCTCTACCTCACATTCCATATCCACTCGGTGCTAAGCATTACTTCCCCAAAATTCATGTTTAGTCTTGAATTAAATTTACATACATAAAGGAGTGTCTTACCCTTCATTCAACACAACTCATAAAATGGCTCATAGATTCAAATAGGTGAGAATGGACTTTCAACCTTAGAATCGTTAATATGTGAGTAAACATTTCACATCATGTTCATAGTGTGTTCGTGATAATAGCCTTTCAATCAACACAACAACATTGTCATAGTCATAGACATTTCATGAATAGTCATGTGTAAGGGTATGGGGAGAATGATCTTTCAACAATACCACAATTACACCATAGTATACTCTTCACTCTCTAATTGAATCATAAGCTCATACACAATTCTCATAAACATGTACAAACCCTCATAATTTTCCCTTCAAGGACAATGAATCACATTCAACCCAAACATCTAGAATTACTACATTAGATATGGAGAATATCATGATTCAATAAACTCAATCAATATAGACATAATCAATTGACATGCTTCTATAATCAATCAACCCACATCATGAAATCACAATTTAGTAATATGGGGGATTCATGGTTCTTGTGGGGGGATTTCATTATAAATAAACAATAAATCATTAGTTCAATCATAATCCATCATAAATCAATCATTGAAAATGTTTTAGAATGGAACCAGTGACATAGATTGAAACCCTAGCTTTTTTGGGAAATTGAAAGCTTTGAAATCTAGTTTTGAAGGGACTCTATGGGTTGAAGCTACCCATAGATGAAAAGCCACCATACCTTGATAAAGAATCTTCAAGGAATTTGAGGAAGAAGCCTTGAAATCACCAAACCCTAGCTCCAATTCTACTCTTCTTCTTCTTTGAGTTTTAGAGAGAGAAATATTCTGAGGAAGATGAACTTTTGGTTGGATTTGGGTGTTTATGAAAAATGACTTAGTTTAGGAAATTTTGACTTAATAAACAACTTATTTAGTGACCCCAAACTTACCCAAAACGACCTCACTTTAATTGGACTAAAATAGGAAAACAGTTATTTTACCCTCATTGAAGTGCCCTGCCCAGGTACCACGAAGGTCCCTCACGAGCCGTGGCGAGGACCACAAGTCGTGGTCCCACTCGTGAAGTTGGGGCAGTAGCTAGACACATGGTGCCTTAAGCTTAGGAGTTGATTAGGAGTGAGTTTTAAGTAGTCAAGTAGGTTGTATACTACTTGGTCATATAACTCAAGCATCGGTTGTTGCTAGGCTTAACAATAGTTTGATTGTTGTGGCATCTATTGTGTTTTCGGAAGACCTGCGAAGAGGTTAAAATTAATATTACCTTGTGAAATTTGCTTTTTATAGTATTATTATTATTTGGTTATATGTTTGTGCAGTTTATCATGGACAAAGGATGGATGCATGAACCAAAGTTCTCTAAAAGATATGTAGAGGGTGTCCAATCTTTTATGAAACTTATCCGAACTCGCTTTGATCAAAATGCTAAAATTCGATGTCCCTGCCAAGACAGTTTAAATATAAATTTTCAAACACAAGATGTAGTATATAATGACTTGTTGTTGAAAGGAATTATGAAAGATTACGTGCAATGGATATACCATGGGGAACAATCACAAATGAGAGATAATGATGAAGCAATTGACAATGAAGATGAAAATGAGGAATGGATAAATGAAGAACATGTCAGCCATAATGAAATACATGACATGTTAGAAAAACTCGATGGAAAATCACAAGCCAATCAGGAGACAAAATCCAGTAACAATGGATGTGATAATTTGAGCGAGAGCGAAGCAAAGAAGTTTGTCAAGTTGTAACGACTTTCCTGATCTTTGTCGTTCCTTTATAATATATAGAACGCAATTACTTTATCACATTTCATAGAAATGTAAGGTGTAATGAGAGGATAACTCTTCAGTTTTTTTTATCAACCCAAATAAGTAAGCCTTACATCAACTAATTTAAGTAGTTAGGTTGACAAGCTGTGATTGTTTCCTATTTATTTATTTATTAGCTACAGTAATGATACCAACACCCTTGAAACTAGTCCAAGATAGATAGAAAAGAATACATGAATCTCATTTTTATTCTATAGGAATAACCACCTACTAATTAATTAAACTTTTTCTGTTAGTAGTTTTGTGGTGACAGTTCACACTACTTTTCATAGTTTATTTTTTTGTGTTAGTCTATCAAGTATTGTTATTATTTGTGAGATTACTTAGTGTTCAACTCGGTTAACTTTGCATTTGGACATATTTTTGTTCCCATTATTTTTATATTTCTAATCTAGGATACTTTCTTGTTTAAGAAGAGTTACGAACATAAATTTAATAACAAGGGAACACATAACTGTAATAGCTAACATATATTATTTATTTTGTATTAGCTAATTTATATGGATGGAGTACTAAAGGATGCATGGCATGCCCTACTTGCAATAAAGATGCACCGTCACAAAAGGTAAGAAGTAAAATTTGTTACATGGGACACCGTCGGTATCTCAAACCTAGCCACGCATGGAGAAGAAGCATGAAGTTTAATGGGAAGGAAGAAAAAAGATTGAAACCAAAAGAGCTTTCAGGAGATGATGTCTTACAACAATTGGATCTACTCAGTACTTATTGACCAGGAAAACACTCAAATAATAAGAAAAAAAGTGTCTTCCTATAGAGTTGAATTGAGTGAGGAAAAGTATTTTCTTTGAGTTACCATACTGGAAGAGCTTGAAGTTGTGGCATCACAACTTCAAGAACATTTGTGAGAGTATGTGCATGACACTTAATTTAGATGTCATGCACATAAAAAAGAACATTTGTGAGAGTATTTTGGGGACATCACTGAATATTGACAGGAAAACTAAAGACACAGATAAAGCAAGAGAAGATCTTAAGGATATGAACATATGAAAGGAACTATGGTTGCACCATGATGGTTCCAATTATACAATGCCATCTGCTTGTTATACTATGTCAGAAAGAGAGAAAAGAGAATTTGGGGAATTTTTGAAATGTGTTAATTTCCTGATGGCTATGCTTCAAATATCTCAAGGTGTGTAAGTGCAAATGTTATTAAGTTAGCTAAACTCAAAAGTCATAATTATCATGTTTTTTTGCTACAACGATTGCTACCTATAGCTATTTGTGGATTTGGAAATAAAGATGTCTCTTTAGCATTGATTGAGTTAGGTCATTTCTTTCAACGGTTGTGTTGTAAGACATTGAGACGAGATGACTTAGAACAACTTGAAAGGGATAATATAGTTATTATATTATGTAAGCTTGAGATGATCTTTCCACCTACTTTTTTTGATATTATGGTCCATTTGGTTGTACATTTACCACGACAAGCTATGTATGGGGGACCAGTACAGTATCGTTGGATGTACAAAATTGAGAAATTTTTGTGTAAGCTTAAGCGTTATGTGCGAAACAAGGTGTGACCACAAGGTTCTATTGCAAAAGGTTATATTATTGATGAATGTTTGACATTTTGCTCTATGTATCTTACTAACATTGAGACTAGATTTAATCGTGAAGATCAAAATGTTGATGGATCTAGCAACAAAGAGGAACATGTTCTGGACATATTTTCTGAAAGTGTTAGACCATTTAAAGGAGGCTATGATGCAATACCAAAGAAAGATTTTGATATGGCTCAGTGGTATGTGTTAAATCATTGTGAAGAAGCAGAGCCTTTTCTACAGTAAGTTTTCCTATTTATCTATATTGGTATTCTGTTATTTTAAATTACTCACAAATTCACTTTTTCATATGTAAGGAACACAAAAATGAGTTGTTGAACCAAGATGTTGTGAATATAGAAGAGAAACATAGAGAACTTTTTTCTTTATGGTTCAAAGGGAAAGTAAGTGATTTTTAAAATGACAATCATGTTGTGTGTTTAAGTTTAACTTTTTCTTTTTACTAATTAAATTAATAATTTTCCATCGTAGATTATGTATTTGTGTAATAAGGAGAATTCGATGTCTATCAAGAAGTTATATCCTTTGGCAATGGGACCTGATGTTCAAGGAAGGAGATATCCTGGTTGTATTGTTAATGGTGTTAGGTACCATATTCAAAGTCGTGATGAATTACGTAAAAGTCAAAATAGTGGCATAGTTGTTGAAGGCTATCATGAAAATGAAGTGATTGACTTTTATGATATTATAGTTGACATTATTGAGTTAGAGTATCAAGAAGGCAATCGAGTTGTTCTATTTAAATGCAAGTGGTTTGATCTTCGTAAAAATACTTGGATGCAGAAAGATAAAAACAATTACCAGTATAAATGTAAATATATTTTGGTATGAACATGATTCTTTTGTACTAGCTACTCAAGCAAAGCAATATTTTATATTTGTGATCCAAAATTAGGAAAAAACTGGCGAATTGTGCAAAAATTTCAAGATAGACATATATATGATGTGCTAGAGATGAAAAATTCAAAGGTGGAAAGTGATGAATTGCACACTACTGATGATGTGTATCAAGATGTGTCGATTGAAAGTAACATGGTAGATGTTTCTATTGAGGATATACTGATCCGATTACATAGAGATGATGTTGATTCAATTACCTTGGATTCAAGTGCATTTGAATTGAAGGTTCAAACAGGACATGAAGTTGGTTACAATACTGAAGATTCTGACCTAGTGGATGACACTATGATTGAGTACATAATTGATCTTGATAGAAATGAAGGAACTAAAACTAGTGATAAAGATGAAGATGGTGACAGAGATGATGAAGATGACATTGATTTTGTGATGTAACTTCATAACTGTAGGGGCTTACCTTTCATTGACTACGACTAGTGCGTCTCTCCTTCTTCTTCCAGGTATGTATTCTATTCTTCTTGTTCTTCATCATCATCTTCTTCTTCTTACTCTCTATTAGGAGGGTCTGGCTAAAAATTTAATTTCAAACTTTTGCTCGTACTCATTTGACTGTTTCCTCTGTTTCATTGGATTTCTATTGGAGTTTTCTTTATTTCTTTAATTTTAGGCGTGGTATAAATTGTTTTCTTTCATTAAGTGTTTCTTATTTAATACATTAATTTAATTTGGATTTCATTATATTGTCCTACGAAGGATGTTCCTCTATCTACATAAATCAAGTCACATTTGTGATCTCAAAGAATACCACCTGCCCCAATATTTCCTGGGTTCTCCAAAGCGCTCCCATGAGTATTTAATTTAACAATGGATGGAAGAGGTTTAAACCAGCTAACTTGAATGACCCTCATGTCATGTAAAGATCGGTATTCCTATCTCATGCGCACACTCATCTATGATTCAAAATTCAAAGTCAATGAGGAAACCTCTATGGCTATGGCATGGATTTCTTTTCCTAATCTTCTACCGACTTTTTTCATTAAAGAGTGTTTGTTCTCTTTAGCATCAGCTATTGGAAAACCTATTCAATTGGCTCAAGCTACCATTAATAAGACAAGACCGAGTTGTGCTTGAGTGAAGGTGCTAGTTGATCTAAAAGGAAACTTTTCCAAAATCAGTGCATATAAATATTGAAGATGAAGATACTGGAGATGTAAGGACAAATGTTGTTGGCATTCAATATGATTATGTACCCAAATATTATGGTGAGTGCAAAATGCAAGGCCATGACAAGCATAATTGTAGGGTTATTAATCAAGTAATAAGCATGGAAAAACCGCTAGACCTGGAACATACGCAAGAAACATAGAAGAAACATGTGAATACTTTTAACAAAGGAAAAGCTAGAGTCCTTTCCAGTGGCAAAATAGTAGGGGATCCGGGGTATTGGAATGTTGTGCGAGACAATCGCAAACTTGTCAATAGAGACAACACAATCACTATTAATGTAAAGAACAAATTTCAAGCACTTAATCAAGAAGAGGAGACACAAACAGTGCAAAACAATGATAAAGTAGAAGAGATAATGGATGAAGAAGCTAAAAACAAAAGATAAAGATGATGGGAAGATGACTTCAAAGGAGTGGGTTACAAAATCCTTTTGAGCAATGCTACCAACTCATGAGACCGACCAATCAACAAGCCCTACAAAACATCAAATTTTAGAACAAAATCAAGATGCACAGAACAAAGAAAAAGAAGGGGAGGACAAAGAATTACCTATTGGGGAGCAATCTGGACAAGTTCATTATCAGAAAGATGTAATGAGGAGGATAATAGAAGTTATGATGGGAACTATTTGGATACATGTGGCTCTGCAACACAACAAGGATTAGATAAGATACGAAAATTAGTAGAGAGTGGTGATACACAAGATAAAGAAAAATATGAGAATCGATCTTTTACTAGATCAAGCTTGGAGAACAGCCATAACGTAGATGGTTTTGGTGGTGAAAGCCTGCATGTAGCTGTAAATAATGATGAGAATGATTTCAACTTGAACATTAGAAATAATACTCCAATGCAAATGATTGATTCAGAATTACAATTGAAGAAAACTGAGCATGAACAACAAAGCAATAGTTCAAATACATTCAACAGTACAAACTAAAAAATCCCTTGTAGTTATGGTTGATACAAAATCCCCTAACAAAATTTTGCATGAGATAATTACTTACAAGATAGGAGACGGTTAAGGTGACTGAGAACGTCTATTTAGATTATGAGTTGATTTTAAATTATGGAGATCTGTCACCAAGAGTTATTAAAGTTATTACAATTGCAAGGAAAGGAAAACAGGGATATGGAGATAATGCACAACTAGTAAGGGTGCAACCAAACAGATAGATCACCTCCCTCTTTGCAAAATGATAATGAACGCACTCGTTTGGAATATAAGGTTAGTGAGGACACAAAATGTCGTTCAAAGGGTGAAAATGTTACATAATCATCACAAGTTTGATTTTGTTGCATTATTGGAGTCGTTTCAAGCAGTTAGACACATTAACAAGTATAGAAGAAGATTAAGAATGCCCCTGGGACACATAATAACAATGGAAAGATCTGGTTATTCTAATCATGGCTTTGATGTATCAGTGGTGAGTACTTCAGAACTGCAGCTCACTGTGTTGATGAAAAATCACTTGACTGCTTTAAGCTTCTATGTTACTATAGTATATGCTAAGTGTGATAGGAATTCGAGGTTGAATCTATGGGAGGAGCTATATTCTATTGCTGATGGGATGAATAGACCTTGGTTGATAGGTGGGGATTTGAATGTGGTTCTCAATGGAGAGGAGAAGATTAATGGTGGAGTACTAGTAGTTGCTACAGATGTTGATGACTTCAAGACATGTATTGAATCTTGCGATATTTTACAAGTACCATTTAAAGGAAGTCCATTTACTCGATGGAATTGTCAAGCAGGGGATGATTGTATTTTTGAAAGACTTGATAGAATACTTGTAAATGTAGAGATGCAGAATATTTTTTCTCAATTAGAGATTGATCACTTGCCCAGAACAGGATCATACCATGCTCTAATGTTATTGACTTGCGCAGACGGAGGTGTCAATAAGAAGACACCTTTCAGGTTCTTGAATTTTTGGACTGAACATGAATCCTTTAAAGAAGTGGTTAGATTGAACTAGGATTCTCATAGTTCATTTAACCCCTTTTTAGACTTCAAAAGAAAGGCCAAGAAAATTAAGAAAACACTATATATTTGGAGTAGAGAGACTTATGGAGATATTTTTCAGCAACTTATCATTAGAGAGGAGATCACTAGAATTAAAGAAAAATTGTTCGATGAAGACCCGTCTAGTGAAAATAGGATTTTCATGGAAAAAGCAAAAGCTGAATATAATAGATATCTACATTTTGAAGGTCTTTTTTTGCAACAAAAAACTGGATATGATTGGTTTGAAAATGGAGACAGGAATACCAAATTCTTCCAAAGTCTAATGAAAGGAAGAAGACAAAAGAGCAGAGTAAATAGAATTCAAAATTTACATGGTGATTGGTTAGAGGAAGAAAGGGCTATTGCTAATGAAGCAGTAGAGTATTTCCATAAACAGTTTCAGCAGGAAGGTGATGCTACTAGTTTTCTGTTATTGTCTTACATCTCTGAAGCAGTTTCTGAGGAACAGGATGCAGCTTTGTGTGCTTTCCCAATTTTAGAAGATGTGAAAAACGCAGTCTTTAAGCTAAGCGCAAACAATGCCAGCGGCCCTGATGGATTAACAGATAGATTTTTTCAGGAGTGCTGGGATATAGTTTGTGGAGACATTCTAAGAATGGTACAAGATTTTTTTTGCTGGTAATACCCTTCCAAAATCAATTACACATATTAATTTGGTTCTCATACCAAAGAAGGAACATGTAAACACCTTTTTTGATATGAGCCCTATTAATTTGAGTAACTTTGTTAACAAGATTTTGTCTAGGATTATTCATGATAGGTTGGAAGATATGTTACCTAAATTGATTTCTTCTAATCAGTCGGGCATTATTAAAGGAAGAAGTATTATTGAAAATGTACAATTAGCTCAAGAGTTGGTAACTGACATTACTAAAAGAGGAAAGCCTGCTAATGTTGTCATTAAGTTGGGCATGGCTAAAGCATACGATAGATTGTCTTGGTTTTTTTTTATGAAGGTCTTGAGGAAGATAGGTTTTGACTCAAAAATTTTAGATATGATATGGAGAATTATTGCTAACAATTACTACTCGGCGCTTATTAACAGTCAATCATATGGTTTCTTTCATTCTTCAAGGGGTGTGAAGCAAAGAGACCCTCTCTCCGGCATTATTTATTATATATGTTGAGGTTCTGTTTAGAGATCTTAATTATTTATTTGATGATCTTTTGTATGTGGGCTATGATTTGCCTAAATGGAGTACAAATTTAAATCATTTAGCTTATGCAGATGACACCATTATATTTGCATCATCTAATGAGTATTCTTTAGGAAAAATAATAAATATCTTACATGAATATGAGAATCAATCTGGCCAAAAGGTGAACAAAGACAAGAGTTTCTTTTATTTGCATCAAAATGTAGCATCGGTAATTCAAACATTAGTGGAGCGGTGTGTTGGAATTAATAAGGGTTCCTTTCCTATAAAGTATCTGGGGTGTCCTATCACCCACACAAGAAAGAGAAAGGAACACTATGCAGAGCTGATTGAGAGAGTTAAAGGTAAATTAAAAGCATGGAAAGGAAGGATGTTATCCTTTGTGGTAAAGAGGTTCTAATATCTATTGTTTTACAAAGCACTCCTATATATGTATTACCAGCTATCACTCCTCCTAAATGTGTGATTAAGGAACTACATAGGATCTTTGCTAAAAAAAATTAGAGTAATAAAGAATCTGGAAAGAGTAAATATTGGGCTAAATGGATCAAGTTTGTCTACCAAAGCCGGAAGGGGGGCTTGGTTTCAGATCATTATTTGAATTTTCTCAGGCCTTATATGCTAAATTGTGGTGGAAATTTAGGACACAAAACAATTGGTGGTCCAACTTCTTTTGGAACAAATATTGCAAGAAACAAATTCCATCTCTTGTGCAATGGAAAGGAGGCTCACAAATCTGGAAACATACGCTTGAAAATAGAGATATTATAGAACAAAATTTGTGGCGAGAACCTAAGGGTGGAACTTCTTCCATTTGGTATGATAATTGGAGGTGAAAAGGCCCAAACCTTGGTGGACCAAGTCTAGTACTGGAGATTTTAGTGTTAAGAGTGTTTGGGAAGTGTTAAGGAAAAGGGAGAATGTTAATGAAGATTTGAAATCTTTATGGGTGAAAGGTTTACCTTTCAAGTTCTCATTTTTATCTTGGAGGATTTGGAAAGGTAAAGTTCTTGTGGCTAACTTAATGTATGCTTGGAATCCTGATATCTCTCAGATTTGTAGATGTTGTAACATTCCTAAGAATGAGACTATTAATCATTTGTTCTTGAGAGGAGAGATTGCAACCAGAATATGGTCTTATTACTCTAGAGCTGACGGAATAATTGGGCCATGTTGAATATGAAACAGATGGTGAGAAGATGGTGGTCTACTAATGGTTACTATACGACAAAAATAGTCTTGCAGGCTATTCCTATAGTTATAATGTGGTTTTTGTGGAAAAGGAGAAATATTATGCTTCATGGTGGAACTTATTCTATTGGAAAAGTTATTTGGGAGATTAATTACACTATGTTGAATTTCATTAAGTTCAGATGTAAGGGTAACTTTGCTTTGAATAAGTGGCCTCTAATTGTGCAGTATCTGGAAGGATTTAAAGTAGTTTATAACTTTAAAATGGTGAAATGGGTTCCTCCTCCCATAAATTGGCTTAAAGGTAATACTGATGGTGCTTCTAAGGGCAACCCTGGGCCTAGTTCAGCTACTTTTTGTATTAGGGATCATAAAGGAAATCTAATTATAGCTAAAGGAATCAGAATTCGGGAGACCACCGATTTGATTGCAGAAGCCATAGCCATAAGGGAATGTTTAGTGTTCTGTAGAGACAATATGTTGTCTCAGATTATTATTGAGACCGATTCCCTAGCAATGGTACATATTCTACAGGGACAGTGAAAAATTCCATGGAGTGTGGCTTTTGAAGTCAGCACCATTTAGAATTTGAGGGGAACTGTGTCAGCAAGAGTACAACATTCCCTCAGGGAAGGAAATACTCTTGCTGATAATTTTGCTAACTTAGTTTTTTCTTTTGAAGATAATCATCAGCTTAATTCTACACAAGAAGTTCCCAGTGAAGGCAGGCAAATTATATACATGGATAAAAGTGGTACTCCTACTATCAGAAGATTTTTAGTAGAATCACATTAATTCTTGATATACTACTTGATGCCGACTAAATTTTTTGAAAGATATAGAAAAATTAAAGTACAGTATTGAGTGACTACAATAATGTCTGAAAGAAATTTAGTTATGGCTTATGTGTTTCACACCTGGTGAGAGAGTTGAGGTGCCCAAGGAATACCTAACCAAGACATTATTATTGATACTGGGTGCTTGTTTTAATTTCTATTTCTTTCGAATAAGTAAAGAGATTACATGGTATCATAATTTTCAAGGTTTTTTCAAGGTTGTCCTCTAAAATTGTGATTTACTTTTTAGACTAAACTTTAGATGGTGGTATTAATTTCTTTTTGACATTCAACCCATCAAAATTTAGTTTAGGAGATTTATTCATAATTTTGGTGTTGATTGTAGATTGATTTGATCCATCAATGCAAAGAGAGGAACTAATAGATCTAATGGAATTTGATAAGTTCTTACCTGATGCAAGATTCCCAATGCCATATGCTTAGCTAACACTCATTGATCTAGGAACTCTACTCCTAGAAGAGTTATTTCATTCTCAGTTAGAAGTGATGATGGAAGTTCCCTTGCAAGTCGCTTGAGGTGCGCTCTGTGAGGGTTGGACGATCGTAACAACTAAGATGGTGCTCTCTCTGGGGATCCGGAAAACGATGGTCATCTCTCCCATTCTATAATTCCATGGAATTCCATGGTAGCTGCTTCCAAAAGAGTCATTGCAGATGATTTAGAGTGTGACCTTTCCACTTCTTTGTTTATTTGGTCTTCTATTTCTTATTACTATATTTGTCTACAAGTGTTGTGAATTTTGGTGCTTAGCATCCTTAGGACTCTGAGGTGATCTAGGACTGTAAACATTATTACTATTGCCTTGATCTATGTTGTACTATTGTGTGTGTTGTATTTGTTGATTATGAAGGTCTAAATTCATTTTGTAGGATAAATTGTTTCCTTATGACATCCATTTTGGGCTATTGATAAATTTACCAACGAGGGTAAATTTTCACCTTTCAGCTAAATATACGATGAAATCCTCTTTTCTGACACAACAACATGGTTGCCCTGATTGGTAGTAATCATTGGAGGACTTATGTCTATAGGCATAATTTTTTGGGCTTCTTGGGCTCTTAGTTTAGTAACCCTAGAGTGAGGGATATTAGGAAGGGGAGGTTTTGGGATCACAACTGGTTTTTGTTTAGTTTGAGTGGGTTGTTTTTGTGTTGGATCAGTGGTCGCATTGTTGTTTTTTGTGCTCTCATTTGCAAGTATGATGTTGGGTCTAATGGTTTTGAAATTGCTGGAAATTTGGAGCGGAATGTTGTTAGGGACATAAGGTTTACGAGTGGAGTTATTAGGCTCATTTGTATAATTTTGTTTGGTGTTTCCATTCCTATTAGGACCTGTTGATGTTGTTCTATGACCATATGTTTACCCTTACCCTCTTTATTATTTAACATATTAGTAGGACCAGAATTATCAACATTCTTAATTAATTGACTACTAGAGAACTAAGTATTAGGACACTCACCTGTAGGATCCTCACATCGAATATGAGTGCGCATATCCAAACTATCATTTGCGATTTTCTCCAAATCACCATCTTTAGAACTGGAGATTGGCACGGTGGAATGACTTGATTCATTGAGCATAGCTAGATTAAAGTGTGCTATTTCCTCTCCAGCTGTTGGAGTCACTCGAATTGCAGCAGAAATAACCTAAGAAATAATTTCTTGAATCCTACAACAGTGTTCATTTGAAATCGCTCCCCTGCTCTCCTTTTTGTTACTCGATTTCTCATTGTTGTAGGATGAATTCGAGGAAGATTTTTGTTGTATTGTCTTCACCTCTTTTGAGCACCCTTCATGGTCTATGTCCAATGGTTGTAGATTCACTGTTGGTGGCTCAGATTCCATCTCGATAGTATATGTCTGTTACGAAATTCTAGAGAGAAAATTTAGAGAGGACTTTTATTTTGACATTTTATCTCTCTTGATACTCTAATAAATGTATTTCAAAAACCTAGAAACATACTTAATATTCTAGTCCATGAAATAACAAGTAAAATATTTATCTTTTCAACTTAGATTACTGAAGCTCAATAACATTAGTCATATCTAAAATCAAAAGAAAGATAATACATAGCTACTGTCGATCCGATCCCTTTCCCCTTTTTTGTTACTTGAGAAAAAAATTATATATTTTATTCAAATGGTTATGATATGAGCAGGAAACTGATTTTATTTGAACTAGAAATTTTTTTGGTGTGCGTATTTAAATGTTTGTGGTAACAGGTGGTTGATACAACATAAAATGGACAAATTGAAGTTCTACTATTCAGTTGCAGCCACATTTTTCCATCCTGAACTATATGATGTCTACATGTCATGTCTCGAGAATGGTGTAGTTACAACAATAATTGATGATTTCTTTTGTGGTAGAGGTTATAGAAGACCTGGAAAACGTATTTGTTTAAGTAGTAGAGGCTTTTCATTCATATTATTTTTTCTTAATATTATTTACCCAGAAAATATTTTTGTTCCTTATTTGTTAGAGATGTTAATCTATTTTTAATATTCATTTTAAGTTGTCTTTAATAACATGCATCTCTTTTGTCAAGCAGCTGACATTGATTTTATTTTTGTCAAAAAACTGTTATACATGTTTGCAATGAACACAAACAATGTCGAGTTTATGTGTGTTGTGAATAGACACTATCTTACTAGTATTACTTTTATTCATGGGTTGATGTTTCAACTTTGAACGTCAAGGGAATTTCGAACCCTCTACACCACTAAGTCAACTTCTAAACTTAAAAGAATATCATCAATATATTGTGTAATTTTTTATCAAGTGGTTCTGGTGAACTCTATCACTACCCTATAGATCTGCACTCGAGCGTAGCCAAATATTATTTTTATATTTAGCTATAAAAAATCGTGGTAAATGGTTAAATTATTCAACTACAAAATTTAAATTGTCACTATTTAAACACTGTGTCTTTTGTGACAAAATTATGTTGTCAGTAAGTTGCAGGTTAATTACAGACAACAAAATAATCGTCAGTAATTGCTTATATTATTAGAGACAAAAACTAAGGTCACTATTAAATATAAAATTTTGTGGCTAAAGCTTGCAACATTCAACTACGAACTCCATTTTGTCGATATTGCAACAATCTATATTTTGTGATGAAATTTTTTCATGTCCAAAATCGTAACTAATTTTATGACAAATAACAGTTTGTCACAAATTGGATACATTATTAGCAACAAAATAATGTGTCATTGATGAATTAAAATTTGTCACTAGTTGTACTTAATAAATGTCCCCAAATTATATTTTAGTGGGAAACTTTAGTGGACAAGACTTTGCTATGAAATTGTATGTTTCGTCACTAAAAGTATGTTGCACATACATTTAAATACGAAATGTATTTTTTGTCACAAAAGGTGAATAATTAGTGACGAATTTTATGTCGTAGCTAATAATTTCATAGCTAAAAAATTTTAGTTATCTATTAGTTAGTTTAATTTAAATTACATACTACTTAATTACTTAATCATATTAAATACAAATTAATTAATTATTTTTAGTCATTTTTTATTTATTTTGTTATTTTTAGCTATTAGTATTTATTTAGTTTTACTGTGTTATTTTTAAAGTTGGTTATTTTAATGCTTATAATAAATATTTGCTCACTAATAACTTCTGAAATTAAGAAATAAAAATCGACTCACTAATACATTGCTAATACATGTATAACTAAACCCTGCATAACTAATACATGTATAAATAAGCCCTACATAACTAATATATGGATAACTAATACATTCATAACTAATACCTACATTACTAATACCTGCATAACTCTATCTAGCTACCAAATGCCCCTTATTCCCTGGAAGCGGCGCCAAAGTTTGATACGCCCAAAATACACCTCCCTAAAGAAGTATAAGCGTTCGTTGCCAAATAAAGAACCTAACAGAGGCTAGGATCGATCCCACGAGTAATATGGTCTAGACTTAGGCTAATTCAAAGTTATTTGTACTTTTAGTCATGTTTACTTCCGTAAAAAGGAGGTATTTGTAAATAAAGTAATAATTGATTGATTTGTAGTAACAAATAACAAGTAAATTGGATTTGATGTTTGTAATATCAATATGAGAATGAAACTAGGGCACATGTGTTCCCCACAAGCTCTTAACACAGTAATCATAATAATGGTAACTATTTCCTTGTGTTAAGATGCAAGGCTGGTAAGTTAAGTATCTCCTAAGTCACTGGTGGTCCAAGTAGGGAATTTTACTACACAACTTGGTTGGTCAATGGGTGTATGCTTTACTTACGCTTACCCTTAACCCAAATTAGCCCTCTCAGTAGGTGGGTCAGGCTATAAGATAGTGGATTATCACGCTAAATCTTCATTGTTTAATCCCTTTCTCATTCATTACTTCCTTGGTCGGGCAAGTACGAATTAGGCAAGTGTTAACGTTGTGCATTGTCAAAAATAATTGAAAATGAAGAGATTAACAATACATGCATAAACACTATTTCAGAATTAATTAATTATTAGTTGTACGTTATTAATTACTCATGGTTCCCATAACCCTAGTTGTGGATTTAGTTGTTCATGCTTGAGTTATCACAATTCATAATAGAGTTCAAAATATAAATCATGAACTTACAAGTAGAATAAATGAAATCTGGAATCTTGAATTGAAGAAAAAATGCAAATATCATAAACCAAACTTCAAGAATTAAATGTCGAAAGTGTTCAAAAAAAACAATTCTCAAAGCCAAAATAAAGTATCACAAAAATTCTAACAACCCAAAAACGAAATTTACTACTAATATTAATAGAAAATAAATCCTAACAAAGTAGCAAACTGAAACTGGAGGAAATTCGGTTTTGGCAGTGTCGTCCACGAGTGGTCACTTACGGCTTGTCATACGAATGAAGGCTCGTCATACGAATGAAGGCTCGTAGGTGCCATCATCACTCAGCAGTTGGTCAAATTCCTGTGGGTGTCATCAATGGGCCTTACCTATGGCTCGTGGGTCTAAGCATGACCCTTCCTGTCCAATTATCATTCATGGACTAGAACTCATCTTCTTTAAAGTCATCCTTGACTCATCATCGACAGCTCGTCGAAGAACCTAGGGTCTGTTAGTCGCTTCGTTGTTTCATACTTAGTCCATGCTCCTCATCCTATCACCCACACCAACCACCTACGGCTAGTCAAAGGAACGGCAACTCGTAGGTGGGCTCATCTGTTACCAAATCAATGTTATTTTAGGTACTTTTAGCACCACAACTCGAAAATCTATTTCCAGTAAAATTAGATTAAAAAACCATCATATCTAATAAAAAATGCCTAAGACTTATGCCAAACTCCAAGTTTAATGCAAAAAAAATATTGTAAACTCACGGTACATCGAACATCAATAGAGTGGTTGGGATGTAAGCCATACACTACGTACAAGGTCTCAAAGAAAAGCAACAAAATTAATAAAAGTCTTCATTATCTTTCCCTCGAAGTATGAGGACTCATCAATCAAATAGTAAACTAGAAATCCAAGCTAGACACGAGCAAGAGGAGGGCATCAGACCCTATATTATAAAACAGTATAGTCACAAGTATGCATTAGAACATGGAATATACTAAGTAAGAGAGAAATGTATAAAAACATAAACATGAGCATTTTGGAACTTCAAAGATGATATGCATGATCAAGCTAAAACATAGTGTAAAACTTTTAAAGAATAATCATAAATCATGAACAAAGTCAATGCATACTAAAAACATAATGAAAATCTTTCATAAAATGTTGTTCATTTTTGTGGCATATTGACAACTAACCGACATAGACCATGTGAGCTATATATGGAATTCGGTGTCTTTCTTCCACACCAAAAAGAGATGTTATATATTCCAAGGTAAGGACCATAAACTTTTAGCTTAGATGAATCCACTAACTATGTCTTTCTAAGACAAATCCTATGGGGGCACGTAGTTAGGGACAATGATAATTTGAGAGGAAAAAGGAGACTCGATTCTTGGAACCCTAGCTTTTTTCCTTAAGCTTGAGAGAATTTTGAGAGGGGGAATTTGGATAGGATTTGGGGATTTGAGAGAATGAGAGGGTTTGGGTAGATTTTGGAATTAGAAATCAGATAGGTCCAAAATGATATAGTATAAGGGTTAATTGGGTTGGAGAAGAACAAAACACATTTCATTAAAATTGTCGGAGGACCCTGTGGTTTAGACCTATGGATCGTACTGGTCAACCATAGGTCAAGTTAGTGGGATATAAACATTTGGCCAACTTTCCACAAAACCCTTCTACGGACCGTCGACCTTTCTATGCTCCGTAGACCGATATGTAGTCCTCAAATTTGAGTTCAAAATTTTACCAAGTCTGAATCAACTCTACATGGAACATACTACCGCTCGTAGACCATTCTATGACCCTTCCTGGTAAATCGTAGATACAACTTCAGAAACTTGAATCTCCTAAATCTTTACTCAGTTCTTACCTTCTCCATCTACGATCGATATATGTTTTTACAAACTATAGATGAATCTCGTGGCCCTGTGGCAATAGCAAAAATGAGAACTTTCCATTCCATTTCGACTTTCCCATTTCTGAGGTGTTACAAGTTACTAAATTGATGAACTAATATGTTTGTGATATCATAAAGTGTGAGCTACGAAAGCATGATTATTATTTTTTGTTGATTCTAGTGCGGGTGGATCAATCCTTAGGTGTTAATGGTACATTGATGGTGAAAATTCTATAGAGTTGTTTGAGGAAGAACAAAGAGCTTAGTGTGGACTCGTGATCTTTGGCATATTTATATGGCCAATTACTATGATTTGCCTGCATATATTTTGTGTTTCGAGAGTAATCTTTATACTATTGACTATTGCTGGATGAATATTGTGATGATTGCACACTAACGTACATGATTAGAAACTGCAGGTGTTTTTTAAGAAATGTGTACGGAAAGGAGCTGGAAAGGACCTTATAGCAGGCTATAAGAAAAGAGCATGACACAAGTCCAGGTTGAAGATTGTACTGGCACACCACCCCAGCCTGAAAAAGTTGAGACCCAGTGTTGGCACACTACAAGCGCACAGCGCCAGTATGGGGATCACTAAGGGGGGTCGTCCCCTTTCATTTTGAACTTCGTGAGTAAGTAAGTCGTGGCGCGCTCCTTCCCCACCCCGGGGGCTGCCTGGTGCGCTGTCGTCGAATTCGCCAATGAATTTCTGGTCTTTTTAAGACTCCAAATCCAATTAGGAGAAGGGATTATTTTTCTAAACTCTATAAATATAATCATTTGCTTCTTTTGTAGGGTTACTATTTGTTTTCAAGTGCAAGAGAAAGGAAAACAATTCACCTTAGGTTTCAATCCTCCGCTATTTCTTTAGTCTTGAATTACATGATAACAATATTGCTTATGTTTTTGGGTATTATGAGTGGCTAAAATTCTTTGTTCTTGGATTGTAGCTCATGAGTCTGAGATTTCAACTCATTTAGGGATTTGTTTTCTTAATTTTAGTGTCCTCAAATGCCTAATTTATGCTCCGAACTGATGTTAAAATGTTGATTTGCAGCAAAGAAGGCAAAAGGAGCAAGGCAAGGACATTATCGGGCAAAAAGGAGCAAAAAAACTGAAGAAGTTGAAGGAAGGAAATCCTGGTGATCACCAAGACCACTCGGTGAGCCGCTGAGTGGATCTTTAGCTCGCCTAAAGTTCCAGACTGTCAGCCCTGGGGAGAAGACAAATTGAGCCGCTGAGTGGCTCTTTAGCTCGCCTAAACTTCTAGACTGCCATCCCTGGGGAGAAGACAAATTGGCGATGGATTGGGACATTCATCTAACCACCGAACAGATCGGTGACACTAACTGGGAACGCCTAAAGTCACAGAACCTTGAGGATAAAAGGTCAAGGCAAACCATCAATGGAATGGTGAAAAAGGAACGTCACTGACTTGGTCGGTAATGCTCGACTTACTTCGCCTAACAATCCTGAACGCCAAAATTTGTGAAACTATAAATTTAATTTTAAAAAAAGTTTTTAGAGAGTTCTGAAAGTTGAGTGTTTCTCTGGGTTTTTGAAGTTTTCCTGAGTTTTCCATTGTAAAATTAGAGCTTTTGAGACTTGGTCCGTTCGAAATTTTTGGAATTTTCAAAATTTTGTCCGTTCTCATTCAAGAACATATCTCAAGAATCAGTCTGTCTCCGATTGTTCCCTTTTTGTTTGACGGGGGAAGCTACCAAGTGTTAGCTTATCTACCAAGGAACTCCATTACTATTTGAGATGAACTTACCATGGCATTCTTTGTAAGGTTCTTTCCTCCTTCAAGGATGATGGCATTAAGAGAAAATATTCAAGGCTTCAAACGTTTGAAGGGTGAACCAATCCATGAGACGTGGCTGAATTTTCAGAAGTTGTTACTTCAATGTCCGACTCACGGACTTCCAAACAACGTGTTGTTACAACACTTCTGTAGGAGTCTTGACTCGGTGAACAAAGGTGTTGTTGATCAACTTATTCCAAGGGTATAATGCAACAGCCTTACGAAATTGCATCTAATCTCTTTGATGGGGTGACAAAAATTAACAGAGCATGGTACACTCGAGAGGACCAAGTGTCTCCTCTCACCTTTAGAATAACAAAAGAGTAGATCGAGAAGGATAATGAGCGAGACCAAAATATGGCCAAAATGATGACCCAACTGGATATTTTGTCAAATAATGTGATGGTTAGTGGGTTGAAAAGTATAAATGTTGTTGGTGTTGGTGGAGTAAACCCAGACGAGGCACACTTTGAGGCTCTATATAATGAGGGACTGAATTTTCTTGCCAATCAAAAAGGTGGTTTCCGTCTAAGCTATCCAAGGCCGAGTGGGAATCCAGGTTGGAATAGAGAAAGGGATGATGGATGGAGAGATCGTTACAGAGAATGGCATGATTGTGGGACTAATTGGAAGGAACGAGATGGTGACAAGGACATATACGTTCAACCCCATGAATGTCAAAAGCCAAAGGAGCAAAGGGCTGACCCAGAGAACTTTCGCACAAAAGACATGCTTGCTCGCATTCTCAATAAAGTGGAAGGGTCGGACAAGGTTTTGAAAGAAATGAAAGAGGATGCCTCCACACTCAATCAAACGGTCACCTCTCACTCAGTGTCCATCAAACAATTGGAAACCCAAATGGGTCAAATCTCCTCTCATTTGAACCCAAGGTCAAGAGGGAGTCTACCAAGTGATACCTTGGTCAACCCAATAGAACGGTTGACATCATTCTTAAGGGCAAAAGACGTCGCTTGGCTAATTTTGGCCAAATCAGGGGAAGTCTGAGTACCCCATGGGCTTGGGTCTTATGGGTCTTAGTTGAATTGGGTAGAACAATAGTTTAATTTTAATTTTGAGGGCTGCGAGCTAGAGTTTTAAAGTCAGGGTGCAAAATAGGGTTTGATTGTTCGGCGAGCTGTGTCAAGCTCGCCGAGTAGTTCGGCGGTTCGCCTAAAGTCCCCTAAATCACCTTTTATTTCTCTCTTTTAATGGTTTGAGTTCTGTAACTTTTGGCAATATGCCTGAGCTCGCCGAGTTCACTCGGTGACTCACCGAAAGTCCCTTCTGATCTCCCTTTTGCGCCCTTTTCCCCTTAAATTGTACTGTAAGTTTCGGCAAGCTACTTCTAGTTCACTGAATGGTGTCGGTGATCCACCAAATGGCCCTAGGCATCGCAGACCTGTGCTTATTTTGGGATATTTTTGTTCTGGAACTTTTGGCGAGCCCGTCTTGGTAGCCAAAGGTATTCGGCGACTCACCGACCGGTTCGGTGAGTCTTTCTACAACTGCTATCATGTGATTTTTTATTTTCTCAACTACATATAATGTTTTCAACATTGTTGTGCATGTATGGCTAGACCCAAAGTCGTTGGTAGAAATCAACCATCCCGGAAGTGGGCTCGAGGGATTGTCATATATGAGGAAGTTGATACTTCCCGGGCCCCGGCTACAAAACTGTCTCCAAAAGGTGGAAAGAGAAAGGGCAATGTCCCAGTTCAACCCACACCAGCGGAGGAGAGCCCCGATAGTGAAGGGATTTATGCCACGTACCTCACTCCCTCTAATAACAAGGGTGGTTCTGAGGATAGTTCTCCAGCCTCCATCTCCGACCCGGAAGATGATCAGCTACTACAGGCTAGGAGAGTGGAGCTATGATTCAAGTCGTTAAATGATCGTCTAGGATCCTGGTGCCTCCGATGCCTACTCCTCCTCCTCTAGCTACAGCCCCAGCTCAGACAATAGTACATGCCCCACCCTTGTAGGGTCCTCCTCCCCTGTCACTCAACAGATTAAAGGCCTAGGGTTCGAGGACTATATAGGAAGAAAAGTGGTTGTTCACCTATGGTGTGGTGGACAGATATCCTGAGGTGTGGAACACTCTAAAGTTCTACATATTTGAGGTGTTTACTAAACCCCGAGGCCCATACATTCCTACTTGGGTCTGGGAGTTCTATGCAGCATACAAAAAGCTGGTCCCTAAAGGGAAGAAGAAGGCCAACATGTTCAAGCCGGTGGATGAAGTGATGGTTTAGTCCAGAAAGTAAAGTTCAGCAGCTCGGACAAAAATGTTTTACTTGGGTGTTCATGGGACTTCATGCATGAGACCTAGACTTGGTCAAGAAGAAGACCTTAGAAGACCTTAGAGGACCTTAAGGGTTAGATGGCACCCCTGATTTCTAATGCTACTCTAAGGTGGATTGAGGTAGGTGCACAGATCGAGAAAAAGGACCTGAATGTAGCCGTTTGGTACTGGTTCGGGTTTATCAGCAACACCGTCATACCTTCGCAGAATGAGTCGATCCTCCAACACCCGAAGGCTGCTTGTCTTAGGTCTATTATATCTCGGAAGAGGCTGAACTTCGGGCTGCTCATTGAGCAAGAGATGTCCATGAGGGCCAAGTAGAGTTGTGCCTTTCCATGTCTTGATAATCGAGCTGTGCCGGCGAGCCCGTGTTTCGATGGATGAGAAGACGGATGTGGAGGTGACACCCACCTCTTCTACTGACATCTGATGCATTGCAGCTGAGTACTTGAGAGATGAGGCCAATAGGAGGAAGGCTGCACCGGTGGATACGTCCTTGGTAGTTGACGTTGATATGTTGCCGACGGAGGCAATCATGACCCCTTAGGCCAGTGGGCCTACAGGTACATCTGGTTCCTCTACTTCTTGCACTCCTAGTACTACTATTGCACCTCCTCTCTCTTCTTCTGTTGTTGTTGCTGCCTCTGGGAGCCCTATCACCCAGGCCATGTTGTTCAAAATGGGCCATCTTGCCCAATCTGCTGATGTGCGTGCCTCCTAATTAGAGGCCGATGTGCCTGAGATGATAGAGCGGGATATTGTTGCTGCCCTAACTCCTATTAGGGCTGAGATGAGGGAGCTACGAGACTTAATTGATAGCCACAAGATGGTTCTAGATGCCCCTACGGTGTGGGTTGAGACTTGTGAGTGGAGCGAGGGTGCTATCGATGTTGTGACTGCCTTGAAGGCCAATATTGTTGGGTTGGGCAGAGATGTGGACGAGCTGAAGTGCACTGACTTATCGATATTATTTGGTATGGTGGAGATCCCCGAGGTCTCGAGCATTGATATTACAGCCTGTTCTGAGGTTTCTCCAGCTACTACGACCAGAGATGATGCTAGGGCTGATGAGGCACATGCCGAGTCTGAGGCAGAGACAGATGAGGAGAAGCTGGGTGTTAGAGAGGAGGTCATGTATGATGATTTGGTAGACCTGGAGGGTGCTATGATTGAGAGAGTTGTGCAGGTCTCTTTGAGGGACATTTCTATAGTGGGCTCCAGTGGAGCCAAGGATGCTGAGGAGCCGAGCACTGATGCCCAGACAGAGAAAGTGACCGATATGCAGACTTCACCCCAGGCCTAGCCTTGAAGGATGGTTTTTGAACCATATTGATCCATTGTTTTTAATGTGCAAATGGTTTCGAACAAATTTTAAAAATTGCCACCTCTTGATGTGTGTGAAAGTGGTTGTTCTCTTGAAATTTTGAGTGTCGGTTGTGATCAATACCGATGACTTGAATAGTACTCATGTGTGAACGACATGTATGTGAAAATTCGATGAGGAGAATTGAGTTTCATAAGTCATATGTGAACTCGTAGCATCTCATTGTGACTATGCAATTTGTTGAGTGGGACTCTTGTAATGATTGTTGCACGCTTGCAAAAATGGTAAAGCCTTGTTTGATAATTGTGTTAAATGTCATGTGTGGTGAGGTTGACTTGAAATGCATGCTTGGTTATACCTAGAACTTTCCCTGTTGTTCTAATAGGCTAGTGTGAGCGAACGATAGAAATGATCTTAGGCAATTTGTGAAGAGTGAACCGATTCTACCATTATACCTCTTTGTGGTGTCCATGTGAGAGTGTGAACCTAACTTGACACCACTTGAGCCTACCCCTTTTCTTTGGAAGAAACTTAAACACATGTGACCCCTTTTCTATGTCACCTATAATATTCATGGAACATTGGTTGTTTTGAATAGCCAACTTAGGCCAAAAGCCTAAGTTGGGGGTATGGTGAAAAAGGAGGCAAATCAAGAAGTTTGAGAAATTTCCCCCTTTTTTTGAAAGATTGTGTTGAGAAAAATGGAACCCCTCCATATAATAAAAAAAAGGAGACAAAAAGAGAAATGAATAGAAGAAAAAGATCGAAAGAGAAAAGAATTGTTGAAATAAAGTGTGAGCAATGAGAAAATCAAATGGGGTATCCAATGAAGTTTGATTGAACTAATATGATGTGGATTTTAAGAATCAAAGAGTTTTATAGAGAAGGTGAAAGATTGAAATGCAGGTCATGCTTCATGAAGGTAGAAGTCATTAAGCCTAAATAATCATACCATTACCCTCAGCCCCGTTACAAGCCTTGAAAGACCTTTGTGATCTTGAACGAGCTTATTATCTTGTTGATTAGAAAATACGGGTAAGCCTATGGGAAATGATCATTCGTGTGTTTGTTTTTAGAGGGTGGTGAGAGTTGTTTGTGATTCCTACATTCTGAAAAATTTGATGCTCTTTGTGTGAAGATGGGATTGGTTTTGTTGTGAGGCCATTCGAATGCTTTTATTGAGCTTGAACTTGCATTTGAAGCAAGCATTGTGGGCTTGAGTCCATTTGATGACGGTTAGTCACAATTTGAAACTTAGAATGTGCAATTGAACATTGCATGTGTAGTTTGAACCTCTTGTGTGCATGTATGTTGAGTCTTGAGTAGCACTGTTTGTAGACATCCTTGTTCAACTGATTGATCTTGAGTTTTACTTGAGGACAAGCAAAAGTTTAAGTTGTGGGTGTTGATGAGTCTGAGATTTTGACTCATTTAGGGCTTTGTTTTCTTAGTTTTAGTGTCCTCAAATGCCTAATTTATTCTCCGAACTGATGTTAAAATGTTGATTTGCAGAAAAGAAGGTAAAAGGAGCGAGGCAAGGACATTACCAGGAAAAAAGGAGAGAAAAAAGCTAAAGAAGTTGAAGGAAGGCAATCCTGGTGATCGCCAAGACCACTCGACGAGCCGCCGAGTAGTTCTTTAGCTCACCTAAAGTTCCAGACTGCCAGCCCTAGGGAGAAGGCAAATTGGCGATGGATTTGGACATTCGGCGAACCGCCAAATGGATCGGCGACACTAACTAGGATCGCCTACAGTCACAGAACCCTTAGGATAAAAGGTCAAGGCAAACCGGCAATGGAATGGAGAAAAAGGTGCGTCGCTGACTTGGTCGATGATGCTCGACTTACTTCGCCTAACTGTCCTAAAGGCGAAAATTTGTGAAACTTTGAATTGAATTTTAAAAAGAGTTTTTAGAGAGCTTTGAGAGTTTTGAGTTTTTCTTTGATTTTTTGAAGTTTTCCTGAGTTTCCATTGTAGAACTTATACTTTTGAGACTTGGTTTTGAAGAATTTTCATTTGGGTTATAAAATCAAGTTGATTTGAAGCATTGTAGAGATTTGGGAACCATTACCCAGTTCATGGCTAACATAATTGGTAATTGTTTCTTCCTTTTTATGATGTGTGGCTAAAACCCCAATTCTTGGGGTGTGATCATGTGATTATTGACTTAATTAACTTATGGGTATTGTTATTTATTGATTTAAAGGCTTAATTGAAGTGGGTTTAATCAATAGATGTGTGTTAATCTATGAATTGTAGTTACAAATGCAATTCTAATTTAGTGTTTTGGGCTTGCTTGAGAAAGAGGTTTTAGAACCAAGGTTTTTGATTGATGATTGTAGTTATTGGGTTTATGTGGGTTCAGCTCGAGAGAGTGAATTCTAAACTCGATTCTACCTATCTAACTCGAGAGAGTAGATAAATTAAGGTTTTGGGTTGTTTATATTGTTGAGCTTGTTAAGGTTTGAGAGAAAGCTATTGCATCTATAGTCTAGCCTACCTACTGAGATTTAACAATTGTTAGTAAATTCCAATTACCCATATAGCGAAATTAGCCTATAATCGATCACATCCCCGAGAATTCCTCTTTACTTATTGTTTTCCCTTGTTGTCGAAATTGTTTTAGTTGCTAATTGACAAACCAATTCCCCCATCTGACATTTGTGTCACCCTTTTGATTTATCCAAATGTTTTCGATAATTTCTATTCCTACAACCGATTAGATCGCTTTTATAACTTCATAACTGAATTTGAACTTGTACCGCTCCCTGTGGGTTCGACCCCAACTCATTTGTTGGGTTTTATACTAGATTACAATTGTCTACACCTAGTATTGGATGAGTTGTAGTTGAGCGTTTATCAGTAGCCATGGATGATTGTCGAACATCATTTTTATGGATGATTTTGGTTATCATATAAGTTAACTGTTGTATTCTTGTTTTAGTTTTTCATGCATGATCACCATTGAAATAAATCCATTATCTATTCTTAAACTCGAGAGACGAATAGGTAGATAGAACCAGAGAATACAAGGAGCGTGATCTTTCTTGCATACCACTTGTTTAGATTTGTGTTTAGGATTGAGACTTGGACAAACATTGTGCTTGGTTAAGAAACAGGATGAAAAATAAATGCTCCACAGTTGAGTTTTTCTATACCCACTCAACGATGTAGTTAGGCGGTCAATTGGGGTAGGTCGTTAGAGGTCGAGAGATCATTATTATAGTATCAACCCTCTAAATCAGTAATTTGATAACCATAAGAAATCCATGAAAGAGGTATGATACATGAATCCTTAGCATGTTGCAGCCTTGAAATGGTCCCTTTTAATGTTTTAAAACCGAATTTGAAGTTGTCCATTGTTATTTACTTTCAAGTATTAAATAATTGCAATCATAGTAGTAATAACAAACAAATCAAATTCTTGAACTACACTTGCTTTATATTGTAGATTGAGTTGAATTAGATATAAATTGATCGTTAAGTCTTTTGGGTTCGAAAATTTGGCCCTAAAAGAGCCACTATATTACTTTTATGATCACGTACACTTGTGTGTGTCCATTAGAGAGAAACAATATGTATCTGGACAGTATCATACGACTAAGCCTCTTTAGAAACAATATGTATCTGGAAGTTAGAAGATCTTGTTAACTTGATAATACATTTGTGACATATATAATACTTTAATTTAAATACAAATAATTACCCAAATATAAATATATATTTGCATTAATGAAAATATTTATCTCATAAAATTAGCTATAAAATAAATAATAAAAAATAAATTAATACAAACTTCAACTAACGTTATTACAAGTCATATGAACTTTTCTTCGTCCAAAATACTGAAATATTAAGAAATAGTAAATAAGTAAAACAAAAGGGCAATGTTTATATAGTAATAACTATTTTGAAGCAAACTTCCTGAGAGTCTAAATCACATAACATTGATAAATAAAGTCATTTTTTGTCTTGAGCATCAAAAACAAATCATGACAATTCTCTAAAATTTAGAAAAAGATATTCAGAAGCATATATCTACATCACAAGAGAAATTGTTAACAAAAACAAATGAATTTAGACTACATCATGTTAGCTTCGTATATTGGAACATTACATACTAATGTATATATCAAGCAAAAAAATAATTATTATATCATCAAAATTATTTTCCTCGGGTACTCGAGGTTATGGAATATACCATCTTAGGATAGAATGACTTACTTCATCATAATAGTGGTACCTCATATTCTGCTACATTTTGAACTCACTCAACGATAATAAATTACACAAAAAAAAATTAACATGCAAGAAGAATAAGAGTAGAAGATTAAAACAAATTGTGGTTGAAAAATGAGAGGAAGCCCTATAGTCAACAAAGAGTAGTATAAACAAATATTTTTTATGTCTTATCTGAAAATTTATGACATTTCCGAGAAGTCACAACCTTTTGAAAAAGGCACAACTTATTGAAAAAGTCACAACTCTTTGGAAAAATCACAACTTATTGAAAAAGACACAACTCTTTGGAAAAGTCACAACTCATCAAAAAATCACAACCCTTTGAAAAAGTCACAACTCATCGAAAAAATCACAACCCTTTGAAAAAAGTCACAACTTATCGAAAAAGTCACAACTCATCGAAAAAGTCACAACCTAAGTTAGGGATATTATAGTAATTTAACATTCAAGTTAGGAGTTCATGCTTACAAGGAAGTGTATATATATATATATATATATATATATATCTATTTCCAGTTTATCATAAGCAAATAATCTATTTATTGAAACAATTTTTTATCCTAAAATTATTTCTACTTTTTCTTTAGACTTTGTGAGTCTTTCTTTGTCTCCTGTGATTCCAATCATAGATATATTGTTTTTATTAATGTCTCAATCTTTTATTAAAAAAGATTTTGCCAAACTAGCTTCAGATCCATTGTCTATTTGACAACAGGTTGTTATTTTTGTATCATAGAGAGTCATTTCTATGAAAACCGAAACTTTGAAAGATGTTTCTTTTGGCATTTATATTTTTAGTATAAAACAAGTTTCTCCTTTGTATATCATTTCTATGCCATTTTTCCCTATACTATAGTCTTCTAGACTATTAAGGAAAAGATTTCCTAGGATTAAATCTTGATCACTTTCGTGATTGGTGATATAACATGGGACAGTTATTCTTATTGTATCTAATTGTATAGGTAAATCTACCATGTTTTTACAGCTAAAGTTGTTTCCTTCAAACGTTTTATAGGTATACTGAGTACCTTCGTACATTGGTAGTCCATCTAGTAGAATACCCTTTACATGGTTAGCAGTTGCTACTGTTTGTATCAAGATTTCTTGATGTTTCCATTCGATTCCATTAAAAATTCTTCCTTTTATTCTAGAAATACTAGAGATTTCTAGAAATTTCGTATATCTTTTCGATACACTTTTTCTAATGGAATTTCTTCCATATTCTATTGAAAGTCTAGGATTGCTAGAGTTTCCTATTTCTTGTGTTTTTCCAAACTGAATCTCATATTCATCCGGAATTTGAGCTTGCTGAATTTCTGCTTCAACAATTCGTGCTATTCCTGCGCATTCTTGATCTATTTCGATCATTTCTTTGTTTTTATAAACCTTTCCATAATTTGAGTCTGTAACTGTGCATAATGCTTGGTAATAAATACTCATTATATGATTACCTGGTTTAAATAGATCTTTTCTTTTGATTTGAAAATGTTAACTCAATGCATCATTAAAATCAGCATCTTTGAGTGAAATACAATACTTTGGGTAGTATGTAAAAAGGAGTTTTGTATAGGCTAGGTTTCCTTCAACTATACCAAGATTTCCTTCTCTTGCATTTATGAATCTTTCATCAGAAAGATTTATAACTACTGGGCAATTGATTCCTTCTTTGAAAGTTGATTTGACCAATATTTGGATTCCCCCTAAATGAACATAAATCATTTTTTTTTCTTTTCCTTTCAGGAATTTTCCTAAGGATTTGATCTATCATAGGTTTAGTTAACAAGTTTAGTTTATGATTTCCTGTTGTTTGAGTAATTTCTATTACTTTTTCTATTTCCTGATATTCATGATAGGAAATTTTATCTCTTGCAAACATTCTTTGCATTCTTCTTAACAGGTTATCTTCTGTTTTAAGATTTAGCTTTAATCCTTGGATTTTTCTAAAAATCTCACCATCAAAGGTTGTTTTTAAAGCGTACTCTCTGTGATCTTCTTCCGTTTCTAAGATTTGAACTGAATCTTCTTTTTCTTGAATTTCTTTACTCATTTATTCAGATTCTTCTGAACTAGTTGAGTATTCTTCATAGAGTTCATCAAAGAAGTCTTCACTTCCTATGGATTTTATTGATTCTAAATCAGAATCAATTTCTATTCTGTCAATTTTTGATATTTTGACTCTTCGTCTGTTACATTCATAACTTTTATGACCCTCTTTGCCACAGTTGTAACACTTACATTTGTCTGTTGATTTTTTGAAATCATTTTTCTTTTTATAGTACCTTTTTCTAGGTATATAATTTTGTTTAGAAATATTATTTTTTTTGATTAAGTTTTTCTTAAACTTTTTTCTTCTTTTATAAGGTTTATTATCTTCGCATCCCCATTGGGTTGGTGCATTTGTATCTAGACAATAAATTTCTATATTAATTCTTTTGGCTTTTCTTTGTATGTTATGCGCCATACATAGTTGATCAAGTCTATTATTTAGGAATGATATTATTTGACCAAGAGTATCTCCTTTAATATTTTCTTTCTCATATTCTTCTCTAAAATATTTGGCCCAAAAGCCAGGTAATTTTTGATAGTTTTTTTCTAGATAAGGAAACATTTCCTTGCCACTATCAAATATTTTATAATAATATTCTTCGAATTCACAAGTGTATTCTTGAATATAACTCATTTTGCAAATTTGCAATTTTTCCAATTGTTCTTTTGCAATTGTTCTGATTTTTTCTCTTATTATCTTTAGCAGATCCTTCTCCACCTAAGAATTCATTTGCTACATATTGTACCAAATTTTTTATTCCTTCTTGGAGGGAAATTTTTAGTCCGTCTAAGACATTATTTTTTATGATTTTTTTTGCATCTTCAGTTAGTCTTGTGAACCAACTGCTTACTTTTCCTGTGAAAGTATTTATCATAATTATGTATTTTTCTTCATCAGTATAATTTATTCCTTTTCCTAGTAAAAAGTAAAGGAATATATTTTGAGCCCAGACATCAAAAGTTATTTCTGGTTCTCTTTTACAATTTAAATCTAAAAACTGTGTGGATCCTTCATCTCCTATTGGGAGTCTACTAGGCATGTATTTAGATTTATTGTTTTTATGATATTGATTCATAAAATCTCCTTGATTTCTTTTTGCCTTATTGGCAAAATTACTATCTTTTTCTTCTGGTTCAAATTCTTCTTTTATAGATTTTGATCCATCTCCTTCTTCGAACCTTCCTTGGGGTCCTCCTGTATTTCCTTTGTTCATCAGAACTTTTAAAGTGTTTTCGGAAAGATCTAAGTCTTTCATTGCATAAACTAGTTCATCTAGCTCATTCATTTTCTTCAGAATTATTTTCTGGGTTTTCTTTTAGATTATCTTCTTTTTCTATTTCTAGATTTTTTTCTCTAGAATATTCTATTTCTTTTTTCTGATTTTCTAGAAAGTCATGGATAAGTTTTTCATCTAGACTTCCTTTTTGATAAGAGCTTTTACTTGCAAATTTCTTTGCTAAGAGTTCATCTATGTATTTTTGGCTTACTCTTTTGTCAAATTTTTCAATCTTTTCTATGATATTTGTTATTCTTCCAGGAATATTTTCTTTTAGAGATTTTAACTCTAATTCTATTAGCTTTAATCTTAAAGCTATTTGTTTATGACTTTCTTTTAGATCATTTAATAAATCTACTACTTCTTTTAAGCTCATTTTTATTCCGAGAAATAATAATCAGATGTATTCATATCTATTAGATAGTCGTAATTATAATTGTGATTTATTTCATAGGTATAAAAATCTTCTTCAGATTTTGATATCGTAACAATTGTTATGATTTCTTTCTTCAAATCACCATTTAATTTTTCTAGTATTTTTAGCATGGCTATTAATACTTTTTCTTCTATATACCATAAAGGTTTTATTAAGTTTTCGTTAGAATCCATGGCTATAATACCAATAATTGTTGCTGTTTTTAAAACAGGGTTGCGGAATTTTATGCAGTTATGCAGTATAAAGTGTATGGCTTTTTAATATGCTATTAGCATTCATGTATTCAAAATATTCTTGTATTCTATACATTTTCATTTCATGTATGGCAAATATAATTGCATTACTTTTTATGTTAGCATGCATATATGCTCTTTCCATTTCTGGGATTGCTCTATCAAAATGATGTAAAGCTTTTTTATGCCTCCAGGCTCTTTTTCTTACCATATGTAAATAGAATTGAATATTTTTCATTCTATATGCTTGTTTCATTATACTATTAGCATGAATCTAGTTATGTAACACTTATTTAACATGATTTTATTTTAATATAATTTTGATTCCCTATAGGTACTAAGTATATCTTAAAATTGTTTAAGTATATGATATAATATGAGGTGATATGTTATAAAAAATAACAGTATGCAATTAAAAAGCGTGCGTGTATACCTTCCTTCTTTTCTTTCGATCAACAGTCTCTATCACTACCGCAGTAGTTCTCCTTTCAGGCTATGAATAGTTTTTCACCCTAAGGACCTCAGTCTTTGGCTACTTTCTTACTGCTCCCCCTTAGGGTTGAAGATCTCAACCTTCACTTAAGACTGCTTATGGAATTTAGAGAAGATAGGTATAAAAACCAACTTTTTATTCCATATTGAAATTTTTACAAACAGTACACACCATATTAATACAGTACTACTCTCACATATTTAAGACATACTTTTCCCTGACGGGATAAGTTACTACTCACTGATTATACTCTTAAAGGTACCTAACATTTTTCTTTGAAGGGTGTTCTCTCAGAAAATGTAGTATGCCTCTCAAGTATGAAGTTCCTCTCCTTTTATAGATGGAAGGAGGGACTTATTACAAAATATAAGTTTTTAGGGACTTTCCTAAAATTTTACATATTTTTTCTTCAGTCCTTCATTGATTGAAGATTCTTTGTTGATAAGATGAGGATGACTTGTCCACCTTCTTTTGTTGATGGCCGACAAGATGTGACCTCTCTTTTTGACTATGAGGAAAAGGAAAGATTTCTTTCTTTGTTGATATCTTCATGACGTAAGTGCTTACATCATTTATTCTTGTTTTCTTCCGAATGCTACATTATGCATGATCATGATCTAGCATTTTACATGCTAGTTTCCATGTCTCATCTGTTGCTCCCAACCTATGGAGCTCTATGTCAAGGATTCGTTCCTTCAGTTCTTTTGACTTGGATTTTCCTTTAGTAAGTAAAGCCCAATCATGGTCTTGATCGAGGACTCGGCAGTCTTCATTGTAGAATCATTTAAGAATAGCATATAAGGTTTTTATTCCTAAAGTTCTTCTGGTTTGAATCCATTTTTTGTTAAGATGTCGGAGTTTTTTGTCTACTCCGGTGGCCTTAACATTAAAATCTTTAATTTTTTCAACTGAAATGTAGTTGAGTGTTGGATAATATGCCTGCAAATCTTTGCCTTCCATGGAAATGCTAAAGAACCTGCAATAAACTCCCTCGCCTTGGGCATAATTTTTTACTGAGAACAGTTTTGATAGTAGTTGAGATAATTCATTTAGATTAGGTTTTGCATATACTCGATCTAAATATCCAAATTCAAATAATTGAGCCGTAATGCCCGGTGATCCGTTTGGAAATATTGATATTCTAGGAAACAAACTTATTGTTCCTAAAACACTGAATGTTTCTCCACTTATTTCTTGGAGATTGTAGATGTATCTCGTAAATGTAAGATACTCTTCTTCCTTAGAGTGTTGTTTGCCAACCTGAAAAGAAGAAAACACTTTTGTTCCTGAAGGAACTTGGTTAGTTTTACTATCTGGTTTCCCAGAAATAATTTTTTCAGCTTTTGCTGAGGATGAGCTTGCTCCTTCTTTCGAATTAGCAGCATCAATTATTGCTCGGCTTTTTCCTTCATATTTCGATTTAGGATTAGGCATATCCGTGCTTACCTTTGAGATGTTTTGGACACTAGGTGCTAATGGGACATCTCCTACCACTTTGTTGGGATTAAAATTCCCCTTTAGAATTGAATTCTGTTTTGGACAAGTGTCCAAATGTTCACATAAGAGTAAAAATTCTCTCATGTTTTCAACCTGTGTAATACTGAATTGATCTAATTCAGATTGCAACATCCTTGCTTGTTCAGACAGTTTTGACAACTCGTCTCTAATTTTGAATAGTCTTTGGCTTTTATTTTCTATGGATTCATCCACTGATTCCATTTTTTCATATATCCTGTTTACCAGGATTTTTGTCTGATTGTCCATATTGGACATTTCTGGAAATAAAATCTGCAAGAAAATTGTCACTTCCTTTAATATATTCTATTGTAAATGAATAAAAGGATAATAACACTTGCCATCGATGCAATCTTCTGTATTGTGGTTCAGAAGGTAGCTTGTTAAATATTAGTCCCGACACCTGCGTGTTATCAGTTCTAATAACAAATTGTTTTGGTAAAAGAAAAGTAGAAAAATTTCTAATCCCTCTAACAATGGCTAATAATTCCTTTTCATTAGTAGAATATCTTGTTTCTGCATCATTGAAAGTACCGATTGTGTACCTGCAGATTTCATTTAAATCGGTTTGCAATAATGCTCCCCAATGATAATCAGATGCGTCTGTTTGTAATACCAGATTATCATTATCTTCTGGTAATCTAAGTTTGGTAATTTAGCACATTCTTCTTTTAAACTTTTGATACACTGTGTGTGTTCTTCCGTCCATCCAAGTCTATTGGATTTTCTTATTAATTTTTGTAGTATATTCCGTTTCTTTCCTAAAAACCTTTGTATTTCCTATTTTGTTGTTAATTTATCAGGAAATTCTACAATATTTTTTGAGATGTGTGCTTGTAGTCTATTCTATTTTTAGAAATAATCATTCCTAAGAATTCTATTTCATTTTTATTTATGTCAGCTTTTTTCTGGCTTAACACAATCCCATTTTTTAAACAAATTTCTAAAAATTCTTTTAGATATTTTAAATGCTTTTCATATGTTTTAGAACAAATTAAAACATCATCTATATAGACGATTAGAAATTCTTTTTCTGAAAATATTTTATCCATTTTTCTTTGGAATATTTGTGGGGCATTTTTTAACCCAAATGGCATTATTATCCACTCATAATGTCCGTTAGGGGTGCTAAAAGCTGTTAACGGAATTGAATTTTCTGATAGTTTTATTTGCCAAAATCCACTTTTACAGTCAAATTTTGAAAAATAAGTTTTTCCTTTTGCAAGGTTAATCAAATTATTTTTATTTGGGATAAAATATCCATTAAATATGCAATTTTTATTTAGCTCTTTATAGTTTATAACCATTCGAGCTTTTCCTCTTTTTATCTCTGCATGGTTTCTTACCATGAATGCTGGGCTACTATGAGGACTTTTACTCATTCTTATTAATTTTAAGTTGAGCAATTCTTTAATTTGAATTTTAAATTCAATTTTATCATCTTCGTTATAGAGCATGGGTTTGACTCTAATAATTATGCTAGGTCTTTTAAGGTTAAAGTTGTCCTTTCATGATTTTGTTCCCATTTTTCTAACGGATTTTCTCCATAAGATTTTTGTAAATTTTCTTTAATCTTTTCTAGATTAAGACACTTACAAGTAATTTTTCTTAAATTTTCTAAGTACTTTCTTTTGAAATTTCCATTATTATCTTTCTCAAGACTATATGGATTTTGTTTTCTTGGACTTTTGATATATATATATACACACACACTTATATACTACCTTAAAAGCATGAACTCTCAAACTTAAATGTTGAATTACTATAATACCCTCAATTAAAAATACTCAATTTATTTTATTTATTAATTTATTTAATTGTATTATATTAAAAGTAGAAACCTTTTCACATTAAAGACTTGTGACTTTTCAATGAGTTGTGACTTTTCCAAAGGGTTGTGACTTTTTTGACGGGTAGTGACATTTTTGATGAGTTGTGACTTTTCCGAAGGGTTGTATTTTTTCAAAAGGTTGTGACATTTCCAAAGGGTTGTGCCTTTTCCGGTGATTTGTGACTTTTCCAAAGCGTTATGACTTTTTCGATGAGCAGTGAATTTTTCGAAAGGTTGTGACTATTCTGATAAGGTACAATTAGCACCTATTCATACTTTTGTTTGCTAGCTATAAATAGAGGGGTTTCCTCTCACTTTTAAACTACGATTTTTTAAAAGTTTTGTACTCTTCCTTTTCTTAAAAAATCTGAAGTGTTATTTGCAATGGTTGATCAAGTTCGAAATTCAAGGTACCACATAAGAAAGAGTTGGTGAGCAAATTGTAACAAATCATTCATCAATTCACACTTGTATTTTTCTCTTATGATTTTCATGAGTTAACAGTGATGAAAAGTTGTGGGAGAGACAATAATAATAAAAAAATATTTAAAAAGGCACATGATTTGGGTAAGATATTTCATTTTTATTCTTTTACCATCAAGCGAAGGATATTCTTCCTAATTTTGCTAAAACAGCGAGCATCAACATAGTCCATTGAATTATTAGTTTTGATGTTAAATCCTCTATTTCAAAAATAGATTTTCACTTTTACTTCTAATATGATAATATAGTCATGATAATAATTATTTTTTAAAATAAATATGTAAGTAAAAATGAAAGGAGAAAGTAAAGTGTTGGTCACAAGATATTTCAATCAAATGGAACACTAGAGTGAATATAGCATGAACATATATTTTCGTCCTCCTTCTTCATTGGCTATGTATTGTTCCGTATATTTTTTCTTTATTATATTTAAACTGAGTATGAAATTTATTAAGTATGAATTTCCTATTATTTTGTATTCATTCAGACGTATGGATTCTGAACCATGTTGTTTTAGTGCAAATGTTGTATTTGTATTAAAAAATTCACTAAACGATATTTTGATATACATATATCTTACATATCTTTAGTTTAAAATTATAAAATTCAAAAGTTTTAACTATTTTCTTAAATCTTATATTAAATTAAATTAAACAAACATATTGAAAGTTTAATTTGAGAAAATGTTATGTCATAAGATACACTCTCCTGCTAGCATTATACAAATAAATAAGAAAATAGTGATTGATCATAAAATGATCTTAAACCAAATTAACGATTCTATAATTAATCCTCTAAATTTTATTCATTTATTAATTTTTATTATTGAAAAAGTTTAATATTTTATATCACGATACAAGTTCTATAAGATACTAGATACTTTCATTAAACAATAATTATATGATATATGCGGCAGAAGAAAGGTGAAGACGATAATTCCACAAAGATAAGGTAAAAACTTAAAGAAATGAAATATTTTCACCATAGGTGAGGTTGTTCATATATTGAAGAGATATGACACAATTACCTCCCTAGAGAAATCTCAGAGACACATCTTAACTAAACTAAGGTCCTATTACCACCCTGAGCTTAGTTTTTTAAAATAATTTTGCACACCTTTTGGCTTACGTACTCCATGACTCCACTCAGTTGAGGCACGTGAGAGATATTTGGATGTCACATAATCCAAAAGGTGTATAAATTAAAATTACAAAAAAAATGGGTTCAGGGGTAATAGGACTTTAGTTTAATTAGCAAATGTGCAAATCCTATATTAAATTAAATTATGCTACTGAAATATATATCTCTAAAACAAAGAATTGGTGAAGCTAAATGTTTGACATACACTCAAACCTCTATGTAAGCATCATTCGTTATAACAATAAACTACATTTTTTTGGTAAAATTACCGCTCTTTGATAGAGCTACTCAAATATTAATTGAGTAATAATACTTTTTAAAAGATATATTTCATATAAAGATTGAATATTGAAATATTTATGGTAATCCTTATTAGTGTCATGCACATATCAAATTTCAAGTATGGATATTTAAGACAAAAATTATACTTAAATGGTGTCCATCATTTATGTTCATAACCTAAAGAGGAAAGACTATTGGTGACTTATTTTTTAAAAAATTGAATAAGGACAGGAACAAATGATCATGATATTGAGAGCACCATGACATAACACTTCATAAAACTTTGGAAAAGATTCAGGTATCTGAAAAATGATGAAAAATAAAGAGATCTCGATAAGTTATGTCATATTGGAATCGATATCAAATAATCATCGACGGTATCTTTGATATGAAGTAGCGCTCAATGATATAAATTGTGATGAGGATCTCGAATTCAAATTTGTCATATAGTGTGGACAGATAAATGATTGGCCAAGTAAAATGCATAATTCAAGTATATTTTGTTTCACTTAGAAAAGTGATGTTTTGGATGGATAGTTCATAAATCAAGGTATTATGTCAGTGGGGTACAAATAAATTATTATGCGATAATATAACCGTAAGATATCAAGTACGGCTTGTGCCTTGGGGCATAAAGGTTTGTCGCAAAAAAAATCCTGACATTATTGGAGACGTTTTCTCATATGGTGAATGCAATGAGATTTGTTTTGATCTGGCATTATGTGAAAACTTGAATGTATATAATGAATAATTATCATGTCTAGCTAGACAATATTGAAAGTTATATGAAAATCCCTAAAGTAATCGAGGTGTCTGAAACATATAAAAATTTGAAAGAAACTTTTTCAATAAAGTTTCAAGAATCCTCATATGGATTGAAATAATCAAGGAAGAAAAGGATACAAAAAGAATAATCCTAATTGTCCTTGCATTTTTATGAAAAGGTCAGAATCTGCATTTGTTATTATAGTTGTGTATGTTGATGACTTGAACATTATTAATACTCTTAAAGAGCTTTCAAAAGTTGTTGAGTGTTTGAGAAGAGAATCTAAAATGAAAAGATCCTGGAAAATTTGTCTTGACCTACAAATTGAGAATTTGACGAATGAAATATTTGTCCATCAATCAACATACACAGAAAAGTTTTGATGCGGTTTTATATGGATAAATCACATTCATTGAGTACCTCAATAATTAAGAGATCGCTTGACATAAATGATGATTCATTTTGATCTCAAAAGAAGGATGAAGAGCTTCTTGGTGATGAAACTCCATATCTTAGTGCAATCGGGACACTAATGCATCTTGCTAACAATACTCGACTAGATATCTGTTTTGCAGTAAATTTACTGGCAAGATTCACTTCCTCCCCAACAAAAAGACATTGAAATGGTGTTAAACACATACTTGGATATCTTCGAGGGACCATAGACGTGGGTTTATTCTATTCCAATGAATCTAAGTCAGAACTGATTAGTTACGCAGATGTAGAATATTTATCTGATTCGCATAAAGTTTGGTCTCAAACAGGCTATTTGTTTACATGTGGAGGCATAATAATATCTTGGCGATCAATGAAGCAAACGTTGGTAACCACTTCTTCAAAATATGCAGAAATAATAGCCCTCTATGAAGCAAGTCGAGAATGCGTCTGATTGAGATCAATGACACACGATATTCAAGAAATGTGTAGTTTTTTCTTTAAAAAAGAATATAACAACTACAATGTACGAAGATAATCAACTGCAAATGAAAGTGTCCACAAGATGATTGTTGCTACGAACAAGTTGAATGAGCAATTGACTTGCAGTAACAATGTCATGAATAGAGTGATTTTCAAGAATGTATTCGGCTAAGGTCAAAGTCTCATCATATCCATGAAACCAGAAAATGATATATCAGAATGAGTTCAATCATGCAACATCTTCGTGAATGTGATTTGATCACAAATACATTATCAATATTTGAGAAGTTGTTATATAAGATTCGATGACATCATCACAAGAAATTAAGTGATGTTTTGATTAGGGGGAGTATAATACGCGTTGCACTCTTTTTTCCTTGACCAAAGTTTTGTCCCACTGGGTTTTCCTGGCAAGGTTTTTAATGAGACAACAAATAATGCGTATCAAAAGATATGTGTACTCTTTTTCCTACACTAGAATTTTTCCCCACAGGGTTTTTCCTAATAAGCTTTTAATGAGGCACATTAACTTTGGACATTCAAGGAGGAGTGTTATAAATCCATTGACTAGTGGATGTCTATTTGGTTTATTCAGGAACTACTAAATTCATGTATGTATATTCCCTAGATGATATGAACCTCCCTTTTTGGATAACTGTGTGGATAACTATGTATCTACTAGTTAGATGACTATTTGGAGTGATATCTAAACACTATATATAGAGATATCACTCACCATTTGGAAGACAAAATTGAATAAGAAGAAAAGTCTTCTCCTACATCTACTTTTCTTGTCTTCTTCTCTTTATACTTATTTTGCTTTGAGCTTGATTTTATAACAAAAAAAATATAATTATGCAAGCGTCCTATTACCCCCCTAAACATTCTTGAACTGATATTATTACATCATTTTTTGTCCACAATGCATAGAGAGTGTATGCACTCTCTTAAAGAGTGTGAACAAACTAAAAAAATGAATATGATTTTATTTTTACAAGTATTTTTCTATAAAATATATTTTCTTGTTTTTCTTATTATTTTAACTTTTTTTCCTTATTATTTTTTTTCTTCAAAAATTCATTGTCATCTTCATTGAAGGTTCTCACTTTCAATGCTTTTTACCACAACTCCACCTCCCTTATTTTTACTAATATTAGTTTAACTCTCTTCAATTTTAAAATTATATTTAAATATTTTATTATAATTTGATAAACTCATTAGATTTCAAGATGATTAGTAGTTATCATTTCATTTTTTTATCCGAATTTCAATTAAGCTTTTTCAATTTTTGGGGAATTCATTGATTCTTTAAAATTTTCAATTTTGAATTTATATGAAAATGACATAAATTAATTAATGATAGCTTCAAAATTTTGATTTTTCTTAGAAAAATAATTAGTTTTATTATCAATAACTCAACAAAGTCTAGAAAATAGTAAAGAAAAAAAATGAAGGAGGGGCTCAACTTGACATGAGGGTGGGGTGAAGGTGGGAGGTGAAGAAGAAGAAATAAAGAAAGAAAATGGAGGGAGGGGTACCTTGTAAGTGAGGGTGGAAGATGAAAAACTATTTAAAATGAAATTAAAATGAAAATAAGTCAAAAAGTAAGAGAGAGAAAGAGAAATAAAGAAAAAATGACAAAGAAAAACTTAAAATGAAAAAAAAATATGTTTCAAATAAATTAACACATGTCACATAATGATTGGTGTGTGATAACATTTGTGTTATAAAATCTCAACTGATCGAAAAATGATATAATAATATAAAGTCGAAATTGTTTAGGAATAATAGGACGCCCGCATAATTAAAATGTCTTTTTGAAATATTTGAAACAACTTCAGATGTCACTTTATGTCTTTTCTCTTATAACTAGTTTTTTGACACGTGCGGTACACGTGATTACCAATTCCAAAAATATATGTTATAGTAAATAGTACTGCTTATTTAAGCAAAGATTTGAATAATAAGTTTATCAAAAAATAATATTGCAGATTCTTTTGTGCATGTTCAATGTGGATCGTCAAATATATATATATATATATATCTTATTCATGCAAACCTATGAAGATGGTCAATGAAATCTTTTATTAGTTAAATGCAATAATGTATATATTTATTTCAATTTGATGAGGTTCAATCATGTAGTTAGTCTTATCTCACTAATATTACCTTATAGACATTATTTGCTTTGTATTTTTCTTGTCATCTAACCAGATGTGCTTTGTATGTGTATTCCACGTTAAATTGTTTAGATATCATATGAACATGTGAAGAGAACAACTACATTTTATATATTCACATATTTTTACATTTGTTCTGTATTTTAAAAAAAAACTCGGAACATTTTAAAATAATATATTTTGAAGTTAAAAGATCTTGTTAACTTGATAATACATTGTGACATATATAATACTTTAATTTAAATACAAATACCTACCCAAATATAAATATACATATATTTTTGCATTAATGAAAATATTTATCTCATAAAATTAGCTATTAAATAAATAATAAAAATTAAACTAATACAAACTTCAATTGACGTTATTACAAGTCATATAAACTTTTCTTCGTCCAAAATACAGAAATATTAAGAAATAGTAAATAAGTAAAACAAAAAAGCAATGCTTATATCGCAATATTATTTTGAAGCAAACTTCATGAGAGTCTAAATCACATAAGTAACATTGATAAATCAAGTCATTCTTTTGTCTTGAGCATAAAAAACAAATCATGACAATTCTCTAAATTTTGGAAAAAGATTTTCAAAAGCATATATCTACATCACAGGAGAAATTGTTAAAAAGAGCAAATGAATTTAGACTATAACTTCGTATATTGGAACATTATATACTAATGTATATATTAAGCGAAAAAATAATTATTATATCATCAAAATTATTTTCCTCAAGTACTCGAGGTTATGGAATATACCCTTTTAGGATAGAACGATTTACTTCATCAGAATAGTGATACCTCATATTCCGCTAAACTTCGAACTCACTCAACAACAATAAATCACACAAAAAAATTAAAATGCAAGAAGAAGAAGAGTAGAAGATTAAAAAAATTTGTGGTGGAAAATTGACAGGAAGCCCCTCTATTTATAGTCAACAAAGGGTAATATGAGCAAATATTTTTTGTGTCTTATTTGAAAAGTCACAACCCTTTGGAAAAGTCACAATTTATTGAAAAAGTCACAACTTATTGAAAAAGTCACAACTCTTTGGAAAAGTCACAACTCATCAAAGATGTGCTTTGCATGTGTATTCCATGTTAAATTGTTTAGATGTCAAATGAACATGTGAAGAGAACATCTACATTTTATATATTCACATATTTTCACATTTGTTGTGAAATTTGTTTTAAAAAAAAAAAGAACTCAAAACATTTTAAAATAATATATTTTGAAGTTAGAAGATCTTGTTAATTTGATAATACATTTGTGACATATATAATACTTTAATTTAAATACAAATACCTACCCAAATATAAATATACATATATTTTTGCATTAATGAAAGTATTTATCTCATAAAATTAGCTATTAAATAAATAATAAAAATTAAACTAATACAAACTTCAATTAGCGTTATTACAAGTCATATGAACTTTTCTACGTCCAAAATACTGAAATATTAAGAAATAGTAAATAAGTAAAATAAAAAGGGCAATGTTTATATATTATAACTATTTTGAAGCAAACTTCATGAGAGTCTAAATCACATAAGTAGCATTGATAAATAAAGTCATTCTTTTGTCTTGAGCATCAAAAATAAATCGTGACAATTCGTTAAATTTTGGAAAATATATTCAAAAACATATCTGTACATCACAAGAGAAATTAAAAAAAAAAACAAATGAATTCAGACTACATCATGCTAACTTCTTATATTGGAACATTACATACTAATGTATATAATAAGTGAAAAAATAATTATTATATCATCAAAATTATTTTCCTCAAGTACTCGAGGGTATGTAATATACTCTCTTAGGATAGAACGACTTATTTCATCAGAATAGTGGTACCTCATATTCGCTAAACTTTGAACTCACTCAACGACAATAAATCACACAAAAAATGCTAAAATGCAAGAAGAAGAAGAGTAGAAGATTAAAAAAATTGTGGTGGAAAATTGAGAGGAAGCCCCTCTATTTATGTCACAAAGGGTAGTATGAACAAACATTATTTGTGTCTTATCTGAAAAGTCATGACTTTTTCGAGAGGTCATAACCCTTTGGAAAAGTCACAACTTATTGAAAAAGTCACAATTCTTTGGAAAAGTCACAACTCGTCGAAAAATCACAATCCTTTGAAAGAGTCACAACTCATCGAAAAAAACAACTCTTTGAAAAAAGTCATAATTTATCGAAAAAGTCACAACTCATCGAAAGTCACAATCTAAATTATGAATATTATAGTAATTTAACATTCAAGTTATGAATTCTTGCTTTTAAGGTAATATAAATAATAATAGTTATGAGAGGTAAAATTTTGAGTGCAACAAAACCATCCACGTAATATAAGGTAAGAAAAGAGAAGTTAAGAAAAAGGTAGCATTAATGATGAGAAAATAAAAAGGTGGGAGAGAGAGCAAAAGTGAAAGATTTGGAGAGGGTTTGGGTTAGGGCACGGCAAATCTTCCCAGCCACCTCCCAAACCCTATTGAATTCTCTCTCGATTTGTTGATATATTCCTGAAAATCAAAGCATTATATATGTATGGTATGTATGTTTAAATTCTGGAAAAAAATATGAATAGTCAAGTGCCTCCAGCGCCCAGGCGCAATAGTTTGGTACAGAAACGAAACATTTCAACTTTGAAGAAATCTGTGAATCAATCTGACACCAATCCTCCTACTAGCCAGAGCAAGCCTTCTTCTCCACCTCACTCGTAAGATACAAATATCTCTTTCTTCTTTTCTTTCTATGTTTTATTTATGGAAGTCAACCTCTATTTGCTTTTCATTCAATCTACTACACCTGATCCGATTAACCTATTATCTATTGATTGAAATTAAAGCAATAAATCCTCAGAAACTTCAATATATAACAACAGAAAATAACATAGTGAATATGTGTCGGTTAGATGCAAGGAAGCTACAACATGTTGGCAAGGTCATATCATTTAAAATATGTGGCTCGAAAGAAACATGAGATGCTTTGAATGAAGGCCAGAGCATATTTCTTTTCTAAAGCTTAAATGTTTACAAATTCTGTATTAAATGTTCAGATAGCATGACACAATTTTGGGAAATCTTTTTGACTCAATAGGGAAATGGTAATTTATCATCTTTTTTACTTTTTCTAGTACCTTCTTGCTACTGTTTTAATAATATTACAAAAAGTTCCACTAAGTTTGAAAGAGAACTTTTGGTAACAAAAAAACAGTTGTTGTAGGGGGGACGATATAATTTACAACATGCTAGTGTGCATCTTACTTTTGTGATAATGTTTATGCATGGTGGTGGGTGCGTTTTGTGCATTTGGATGCTCACATGTGTTCTTTTAGGTCCGTTGCTGGGGAGAGAACAGTGAAAAAGCTAAGGTTATCGAAGGCACTGACAATTCCGGAGGGAACCACCGTGTCCGAGGCATGTCGGCGGATGGCAGCGAGACGAATTGATGCTGTTCTACTGACTGACGCAAATGCCTTACTCTCTGGCATAGTAACTGACAAGGTCTTCTGAAAATGATCATTTTTCTTTTTTCATTTTATGTTATTGCTTTGGTGAATGCATTCACATGTTTGGTGTACTGGTTTTTGTAATTTTTTTTTTTTAAACTCTAGGGTTTATGCATCTCTGCAGAACTTAAATGGTTAAAGAAGAACAAAAATATCCATTCTATCAATTATAGAGTGATACCTTTATTTTTTTGAAACTGGTAACATAGAGTGATATCTTTATCAAAAAAATAATTATAGAGTTTTGTATAAATTATAATTAACATTCAATGAACTTGATCGTGTTCAATGAGACCAAACAAATAGATAAGCAGATCAGGAGGCTGATATTTCTTCTTTTTTTTTCATTTTCTTTTAGTATTTTGTTCTAGATATGGTAAAACCCAACTCTTCTCCCCAAATTCACAGGAGCCCAATGGTGTCTTTTTCCTGCTTTTTCCCTTGGTGACAAGAACCCCCAACTTCATGGCAAGGCTATTCCTCCCTTATCTATGAGTAGACTAGAGAGTTGTTAGACTATTAAAATGAAGGGAAGTCACAACTCTTAGGGAAGGTACATTTACAAAAGTAAAACTAAAGACACTTATAGAAGCATTGAGAATTAGTTCTTTCTCGCTTTCTTGCCTTATTGATTTTTTACATTCGGATTTCTGTGTAGGATATTGCAACTAGGGTTATAGCTGAGGAGTTGAGGCCTGAGCAAACAATTATTTCGAAGGTCATGACCAGGAACCCTATTTTTGTGACTGCAGACTCATTGGCTATTGAAGCCCTTCAGAAGATGGTGCAAGGTGTCTTTTTTGACATATTATATTCAGATTTTCTCTCTCCCCCATTAAAAAAGAGCGGAGATCATAACAAATGTTCATAGACCTGGACCTAGTTTCATCAATGAATTACTTTAGAATTAATACAGCGGGATTAGTATTGCCTTTTCCATTCCTGTGTCTAGCATGAAAATTGTGAAGTAGCAATTGAAACTGGCACAGGACAGGGCATATTGCTTTAGTTTACGAAGTTGGAAGCTACTTGTTAATGGGCTTGTCTTGTACTTGAGATACACGTTGATCTGGTATTAAACCTGCTAATTATTGATACTAGTATTTCTTTTTCCTAATAGAACTTTTATATCCTACATTCGGTGTGTATTTACAAATTTCTACCTTGATACTTCAAGATAGAGACTTATTTCTTTATTCTGATTTTTATGTTGTCTTGTTTTGCTCATATCAACAGGTAAATTCCGCCATCTTCCTGTTGTGGAAAATGGTGAAGTTATAGCATTGCTGGATATCACAAAATGCCTTTTTGATGCTATATCAAGGATGGAGAAGGCTGCAGAACAGGGAAGTGCAATTGCTGCAGCTGTTGAAGGAGTTGAACGACAGTGGGGGAACAACTTCTCGGGTTAGTTGTGCTCCATTTGATAATATTGCTTCGTGAAAGAGTTAATTGCTGCGATCATGTACCAAAATTAAGACCTCTATTGATTTTCTCTATCTATAGTGAAACTTTTCAGTTCTCCCCTGTGGTATGTCAGCTCTGACCAGACTCATAAGTTCCACTGCTAACTAGTTGCTTGTCATGGATGGGTAATTAGGATTTCTGTTGAGGAGCTTAGCTGAAAATTCTAGCTTCTACATGAAAGCAAGATTTGGGTGCATGTCAAACAAATTTGTTTCTGTTGTTCAGATTTGTTATTTATTGCAGGAGAGTTGCTATGTAGTAGATAGCCAGGGATGCTTAAGAGTAGGCCTGGGCAATGAACTGAGCCGGCTCGGGGATTGGCTCACCTATATTTAGCTCAACAATTTAGCTTGCCTCGGTTAAAGCCGGCTTGGCACATTTTGGTGATGTAGTGATTACCTTAAAACTAAAATTCATCCATTAATCTTAATTAAGTTAGCAAAATGTCAATTCAATAATTGTTATTTTATTATAATAAATTAATAATCATGTACTTTCATTAATTTGAGGCAGAATAGATCGGGACCCCATAAACTTGTCGAGTTTTATTTGGTTCACACTTAAACTTTGCATTGACCTAATTTCCTCCCTTAATTTGGTAATTTGATAGTCTTGACACGCTGATGTGGCAAAGAGAGTGCATGTACTCTCATTTAGGTGCGTGGGAGCGAAGAAAAATTGAAAAAGTCAGCTTTCAAGTGGGTGTTTTCAACTATTAATTGCCACATAATCAATTGTATTTCTCTATATTTTTTCTAAATATACATTGCACATTTTATTTCAATGTGCTTTTTATTCTTTTAGATGTAGTGATTATTTGTTTCAACTATATACATTTCTTTTCTTTTACTGGATCCATATTTACAAAACTTAGTTGGAACTTTATTTATTTTAGCCAAAATAATAAAGTTCAAATCGGAATTTTCTTCACAAAGGAAAAAGAATGTGCATTTTTTCAGGCAAAGACTATTTATTTCAATTGTGCGTTCTTTTTTTTTTTGGGTAAAATACGAAAAATATTTGATTGAAATTTTATTTATTTCTTCTTTAGATGCAATGATTATTCATTTCTAACGGTGTATTCTTCTTTTCCTCACCTTGATTAGAATATCATTATCTTTAGCCAAATAAAAAATTATAGTCAATTCTTATTTGCATTTCAAAGTGTGAAGGACACAGAACACTTCATGAAAGGATCTTGGAGAAAACAGGGCAGCAGACTCAAGCTAGATTGGTGGTCACCAATAGTTGGAGCATACTCAATTCTATGAATTTCAACTGGTGTTGGATTAGGTTCTTTGTCTACCACTTCAAATATGTTAAGGGTTATAAAGGAGATTGGGAAAAAATGTGGTTGATGGTTGGAGACGGAGCTCAAAAATCATTTGAGATGGGATCAAATTAAAGTAAAGGCTCCGCCGGAAAATATTTCGACATTGGTTAAAGCTGAAGATGGGGAATGGAGATTCACTTTACCGGTATGGGTAGAGGCGCCGACAAAATTTGAAAAAATTTGGGTTGTTGAACAATAGAGGACAAAACTTTTTATGAAGAAGGTGATGACATGTTGTGTCAATCAACTGTGGAGAAAGGGAAAACAGAGAGAAAGGGGAAAGGGAAAAGATTTGCTGGATAATGGAAAGGATCATGGTTTTTACATAATGGACATAGATGAAGGGCATGTGGCTGGATGCAACTATGTAAAAGGAGTAGGGCCAGTGGACCATTTTTACCCTAGCTATGTTGGGCCTTCTCTTCATTTAAAAGAAAGTGGGCCTTCCTCTCATTTAAATGAGAAAGGGCAGAAAGGTTTAATGAAAAAGCCTACCAAGAATTTTAATCAGCAAACCACTCTTGGGCCAAAGCTTTTGGGCCGACCCTCTAATCCAAAGAATGTTGAACCTTTTATGATGAAATTAACTTATGTCCCATCACCATAGAAGTCCAAGACAACTATCTAGCTTATGTTGACCAAATCCTGATAGTTGAAACTGAAAAAACAATAGTTCCAAAAGGAATAGATCTTTTGGGAGCCAAAACCCAACTACATGCAGAAGAGAGAAATTTGAATACAAAAAGTGAGGAATGCAGTGAAGGAGAGATAGATGACCTAGGCAATTTGAAAAAGATAACTTCATTGGGTGACCCAACCCCAATAAATTCAGATGCCTTTCAACAAAGACGCAAAGGGTAAAGCGAATCTATGGGTCCAAAACAATATTCTCAAACTTAGCCAGGAATTTAGGGCTGCATTCGATGGGTGTATAATGAGGCTACTTCACTGTTGTTAAAGATTGATCAAAGGAGAGAGAAGGTAACTTCTCCAACTATGATATCAACAGAAAATTTGGATAAGCAATTGATTCCAAAGGAGCTGAGAATTCTTATCTTTGATGTTAAATTCAATGATATGGATCCAAGGAGCAAATCAAAAAGTAGAGAGAGGAAACAAGCTTCTCAGTTGCGATGAAGTTAAAAATTCTAGCCTGGAATGTTGGGGGGTTAAATAGGGAGGAGAAAAGAGAACTAGTTAGGAGCAGAATTCAACCGAAGGGAGCATATATCAGTAGTCTTGGTGGAGATAAAGCTAAATGGGACAGCGTGAAGTTATACACAACAACTGGGAGGAAATAGATGGATGGGGGAAATATGGACGGAAAGCAATAGGGACTAAGGGAGGAATGGTAATCATGTGGGACAAAAGGGCTTGGAGGAGGGATGTAGTAGAGAGTGGTAGCCAAATGATTACCTATAAATTAGGCGGGGTAAATCAGGATCTCGATTGGTTTCTCACAGCTGTTTATGCATCATGCAGCATGAATGAAAGAAAGGATTTATGGGAAGAATTAGGAGCAATGAGGAGTATGTGTGGGGAACCGTGGGTTGTTTGAGGAGATTTTAACACAATGAGGATTCCCTTTGGACTTCTCCAACTGCATCAATGAGTTGGAACTCATAGATCCCCCTTTATTAGGGGGGTCTTTCACTTGGAAGGGGGGGAGGGGGGGCGCAAATCACCTCAATTCCAGAAAGGTTGTTGTACTCCTTCCCTTTGGATGAAATGTTCACTAAGATCAGTCAAAGTTCTCTTCCTAGACTTGGGTCTAATCACAACCCATCCTTTTGACTTATACGAATGAAACTTTCAGAAAATTGTACTTTTAAGTTTGAAAAGTGGTGGCTGAATGTTGAAGGCTTCAAAGAAAAAGTCTAAGAATGGTGGTGCTCTTTTCTTGTGGTTCGCACTCTTGCAACAAAAATAAGTTTGTTAAAGGCAAAACTTAAAGAATGCAAGGAGCATAAGGGGAACCCGAGGACAATAAAAAATCATATTTTAGATCAAATAGGGAACTTGGATACCATCCGGGAGAGAAGACCCTTAACTAATGATGAGCAACTGATAAAGGCTTATCTTGCTATGGAATATGAGGAAGTGGCTAGAAATGAAGAGATCTCTTGGAGACAAAGGTCTATGGGGATAAGAACACTTAGTTTTTCACAGAATGACTATTTCACACAAAAGGCTCAACCCAATTGTCTCCCTGATGATCAATGGGGAACAATCAAATGACCTTGTGGCCATCAGGGGATCTATTGTGGACTTCTGCAATCTTTACAAAGAAACAGAAAACTAGAGACCTTTGAACATACCTGAAGTACAAAGAATCTCAACAGAGGAAAAGAGAGTCTGGAAGGAGTTTTTGAGAAAGAAGAGGTACTTGCAGGTTTTAAGATGTGTGTTGCAGATAAAGCTCCTGGCCCAGATGGCTTGATTATGGCTTTCTTCCAAGCCTTTTGGGAAACATCAAAGAGGGAACTGATGTAGACACTCCATAGATTCCACTCACACCAGAAGTTTGAGAAGAGCTTCAATGCCACTTTTATAGCTTTGATCCCTAAGAGGGTAGGGGTAAATGATCTAAGAGACTTCAGACCCATCAGCTTGATCTTTGGGGTTTATAAAATCATAGCAAAGGTGTTGCCGGAATGACTAAATAAAGTAATCAACAGGGTTATAAACAACAATCAGATGGCTTTCATCAAAGGGAGGCAAATAATGGATGTTGATCTTATTGCTAGTGAGTGCATTGACACTAGGATTAGAGGAGAAGTTCTAGGAATTATGTGCAAGCTAGAGTGCTAGTCATAGACAAGGCTTTTGATCACCTTAACTGAAATTTCTTGTTGAATACAATTAGGAAAATGAGATTGGGGAACAGGTGGCTTAAATGGATAGCATTCTGTATTTAAACTACCAGGTTCTCCATTCTGATAAATGGAAAACATGCAGGTTTTTTTCCAGTTGAAAGAGGCCTTAGACAAGGGTGGTAGAGTTGTATTGATAAATGCAGTCCTAGACTCATCGCCAACCTATGTGATGTCCTTATTTCCCATCCCTGACAAGGTGGTGAAAATATTGGACAATCTGTCGAGGAACTTCTGGTGGCAAGGAAACAAGATAGAGAAGAGTTTTAACTTGGTGAAATGGATCACAGTCCAACAAAGTAAGAAATTTGGAGGATTGGGAGTGAGGAACCTTGAGTTGCAAAATAAGAGTTTGCTCAAAAAACGCCTTTGGGATCATGCAAAATAAGAGTTTGCTCAACACTGCAGACCTGCTTAGTTGTTGGATCAGGAGAGGAGGAAGTAAGAGCCAGAAAAAATGGTGGAAGACCATCCCAGCTTGCATCTGGTGGAACATTGGGAAGGAGAGGAACCAGAGGATCTTTAAAGGAGAAGAGTTCTCTATACAGAAGCTTAAGTGGAAAGTTATTACCTCTCTAGGTTTTCGGTGTAAAGAACAAAATATAGAAGAGGAAATCCAACTAGTGGATTTTATAGGATCTTTGTAAGTATTTTTTCAGTCTTTTACTGTAAACTTTTTGGAGGTGGCTAACATGGCCCTTGATGCTGAAGAATACAAATTACCAGTTTCAGAAAAAAAAAAATTATAGTCAAAATATTGTTGTTCCATTTTTATTTTTACGGAACTGTCCCTGAAAAGGTGATTTAAATAATTAGTGATCTTAGAAAGATAAAAATATATATTTTATTCTAAATAAAGCCACGTGGACAAAAAAAATCCATGTGGCAGCGTGTGTGTCATGCATTCATGGATTGTAAGCGTTCAGGGGGGTTGTGGCAATGAAATAAACCAAGTTGAGAGGGATAATTATGCCAACGCAAAGTTTTGGTGTGCACCAAATAAAACTCGACAAGTTTAGGGTGGTCACAATCTTTTCTGCCTAATTTGATGTAATTAAACTTTTTATAGACATCATTACTTAAAATTATTTTATGGGTGGTGCAAAATGTAGTTAACATTTTAAATTTAAGAATTCAAACATTAAAGAAATGTAATATTGTACAAATTTCTTGAATTTAATGTTGATTTATTTTATAATTTTTAGATTTTTGCCTGAAAGTAAAGTTCTATGTTGTGTTCAATTATTAAGTTAATGCTATTTAAATTTGAGTTCTAATTTAAACTAATAATATGTATAATTCAATCAAACTTGAATGCATTCACCAAATTAAACTACTAATACTTATATTTTTCTTAACCAATCAATTTATTATATAATTTATTGTTTTTAATGGAGTAGCACTACGTAGAACTGAACATTAAAGATACTTTGACAGCTTGGTTGAGATCGGTTCAACCCCTAGGCCTACTTAAGAGAGCATAATTTAGGAACATACTGTGTATATTAACTTTTTTTTTAAATATTTTTAATTTTTTTTAAAAGTAGAGTGGGCTAGAATTGCCATTACATTTGAAGTGCTATTTGGTAGAGAGTTATGATTTATACATCTTTTAACAGCAGGTCTGCGACCAAATGCTAGTTCAATGCTTGTGATATGCTTTTCATGGACTTTTTTGGCCTTAGAAAAGCCATTACCAGTGAATGGAGATGTTGAGTTGAGTGTTTTACTTTGAAACAAAGTTGATGATTAGGTAGACATGGATCCAAGTTTGCTTAGCTAACATATACAAGCAATATAAGCTCTCTATACTTGATGCTTGGTCAATTTGCATTCCTCTCAATTTGTTGCTTACAGCAGATTGCTCCTGATTACTTTGAGCTCCTAGTAAACTTATATGTCCGAAGTATGGTAATCTGCCGCCTTATGGTTTCTGCACTCTGTTTCAGCTCCATCTGCATTTATAGAAACCCTGCGGGAGCTGATATTCAAGCCCTCTTTGTCAGCCATTGTTTCTGAAAATACCAAGTACAGTTCAACTTTCCTCCACCTCTTAAATTTGATAATGTGTTCAGATTGAATTTTAGTGCCTGATTTTGATCTTGTTATATGTCATCAGGGTGGCAATAGTATGCCCCTCAGATCCTGTGTATGTTGCTGCTAAGAAGATGCGAGAATTACGGGTCAACTCAGCTTTAATTACTGTTGGAAACAAAATTCAAGGGATATTAACGTATTTACTTTTCCTTAACAAGCTCCAATTCTATGTACATCTACTAATGTTATTATCTTCTCATGCCAACCGCTTGGGAATTATGTAGTGGATAGCTAATAGATGTCTGCTGGTATTGTGATGCAGCTCAAAAGATATTCTTATGCGTGTTGTAGCACAAAATCTATCCCCTGAGCTGACACTGGTGGAAAAGGTTTTGTTTTCTCCTCATCTCTAGCTATCTTAATTCCATTGAGTTCCAAATATTTTCTGTACTCTACTGTTTTTGACAGCACAAAGTGCAAAAACTTACAAAACCTAGGAGGCTTAAATTCGTAAGTGAGAAGTGAAGCACACAATTCTTACCGAAAGTTAGATACTACTGACTGTAAATAGATTAAAGGACTTATAATAATCAAGTGCAATTAAAATTATTTGTCTTATTATCTAGTATATAATAATGATGATATTATTAGAATAAAGTTTCAAATGGAAACCATTAAAAGATAGCTTCAATCACAAAAAATAAATTTTCATTTACAATTAATCAACCCGAAAGATAATTAATTTGCAATATTAAATTCTATCTTTGATTACTTTAGTAATTTTACTAGGAAAGTAGAAAAGAGAAGTTAATAAAGATTAGACATAGCAGAATAAGAGGACTTGCATACTAGAAGAAAAGAAAGAATGAGTCATTTCATTGAGAAGAGAAAAGGTAAATAAAAAAAAGTTGAGAAATACTAGTCTTAGTGTCACTACCCAAAGTACACTCTAGATGTGACTTGGAAAATAGGACCTTGTGAGGTCCTAAACAAACCACTTGACATAAGCATGACACTATGAATATCAAATAAAGAGATTTCAACATAAGTACGAGATATAGGTCTCAAAACTCTTTCCACTCATTAGGAAATATCAAAAGAGTACATGACTTAACATAATGCGAAAATTAACTATGTCTGACAAAGCCTTCTACACCAATAGATGTGGTTAGGACAAACCCCTAAATCTCATACAAAGTTTGAAAACTAAAAAGACATCAAAAGCAACAAAATGACAACGACCTTGCCCTCGAACCATGAGCACTCACCAATCCAAGTGCTAAGTGGAGCAATCCAACTAGCCGCGACCAGCCGGAGGAGCGTAAGATCCTATATTATAAAACAATATAGGCATAATATGTATCAGTACACAAAGTAGTACTGAATATGGGGAACATGCATTAACATAAACGTGATAATATGGCAAGTTCAAAACATGATAATGCATGACCAAGTTAAACATAGTAAAGCTTATCAAGCAAAAGCATGAATCATGGAACAAAGTCAATGCGACATTTGAAAAGTCATAGGAAAGCTTAAATCAAATCATTAAGGAAGTCATAAAAACTTTTGAAGAAAAACATAGTTCTTTTGTGGGATATTTCACCATTAATTGACATAGACCATGTGAGCTATAACATGGAATTCAATGTCTTTCCCACACCGAAAAGAGATTGTCCTACTTGCCAAGGTAAGGACCATACATATTAGCTTCGGTGGATCCACTAGCTATGTCTTTCTAAGATAAATCCTATGGGACACGTAGTTAGGGACAAGGGAATTGCTTCTAAAGACCAAGCCTCTACTAACAGTAGGGCCTTCATTCCTAAGTCCTCTCGGTGCTAAGTAAACCCAACAAAAATAAGCATAATCATAATCATATCATAATACTTGGAAAAGTAGGAATCTAGTCATAGCAATCCAATCATTACTTCATATCAGTAGGGCCTTCATTCCTAATTCCTCTCGGTGCTAAGTAAACCCAACAAAAATAAGCATAATCATAATCATATCATAATACTTGGAAAAGTAGGAATCTAGTCCTAGCAATCCAATCATTACTTCATATCATAGAATAGCTCCTTTCAAAAGCATGATTTTATAACATATTCATAAGACACTTAACTAAGCATCAAAAATCATGATCATCAATTGTAGTGAGAAAACCTTTCACAAATCATTTGGTACTTTATCTAAAGAATCCTTTATTAATAAATTCCTCAATACAATTTCATAATCATAGTTCACAATTGTAGCATAGACATATAACATGGGTTCATATGAAATTCATTGAAAAACATGTAATTGAATCAAATCATGCATCAATGGATCAATTACAGGCAATTCAATCATAAACAATTGAACCCAGGAAGAATGACATGAAACCCTAGGAAATTGGGTTGTAATCATAATAGAAATTGAGTTTCTTTTGGGACCCAATGGATGAAAGGAATCCATTGGTGAAGTTCCCACATGCCTTGGGTAAACAAAGCCCTAAAATGGAAGAGGAAGAGACCTTGGAGCTTGAAACCCTCGTTTTCCTTGAAAGCCTTGAGAAAGACTTGGCGAAGAAACCTTTGAGAGAATTGAGGGTTTTGAGTGAATGAGTAGTTTTTGAAGAGTAAAAGTAGTTATAGGACTTAGTGTAACGACGACATAGTACAGGTATAGAAATGATAGGAAAAGACTCAAAAGTCCTTGGCTTAAAACTGCCAGATGGGCTTCTATGGACCGACCTACCGTCCGTATAACCTTCTATAGCTGGTCGTTCGTAGGACCAATTATTGGAGACCACTTTGGATCAACTTTCCACGGCCCGTTGAAACTTCTACGGCATGTAGGGCCCCCTTCATAGAACCCTTTGTCCAAAATTCTTCAAGTCCAATTCACTTTCCACGGCCCATCGAACTTTCTATGGATCGTCTTGGTGGTTTGTAGGCCCTCATATGTTGACATTACAAAAATTTCCAAGACCTCTTCTACGCTGCCTTTTACGAACCGTAGAACCTTCTATGGACTGTAGATAGGCTCGTAGTAACTTGCACCAACAATCCTTTTTCTGAAATTTTTCCCTTCCAACTCAACTTACCAATTTTCGAGGTTACACTTAGAATTGGCAGTACAAATCTAGAAGGCAGTACAAGTATTGTGAAGAGGTGATTAGACAAGATTACGCATCTTCAACTTATCGGGGACATGACCTTAGATAAGAGGATATGGAGGCCGTGGATAAGGGTAAAATGTTAATGTTCCACACCGATTTGTTTTGTACTAGCCATATTATTATATATCTTGCATTTGATATCTAGCATTGTCTGTTGTTTACTGTGTTCCGATTATCACACTATTTTATTGTTCTTGTTCCTTTCTACACTGTATTCTTCTTCTTTGTGTTTGGATTTACTACACTTGAGCCGAGGGTCTTTTGAAAACAGTATTTCTACTACCACGAGGTAGTTGTAAGGTCTGCGTACACTCTACACTTTCCCACTTATGAGATTTCACTGGGTATTTTGTTGTTTTTTTTGAAACTGATTTTAATTTTTTTTTTTTTGAAATTGAGGTATTTTGTTGTTGTTGTGGTATTTCAATCCCTTCAATTAGAACTATTAACCTCTCAATTAGGCTAATTCTTTGTTTGTTAATTTACCAATCCTAATCCACCTTCCTCAAGTGAATCAAGATGTTTAGGGCATAAACCAATATTTCCAATCAGTAATTTGAAAGATAAGCAAAAAATTAACTGAATAACATTTAACCTAATCATAAATAAGCTTGTATGTATTAATCCATCAAGTTCTCAACCTATGGTTGTAAACCTAGTAAAAAAAGAGAAATTACAAAAGAAATTAAACTAATAATTATAATTAATGCTAAGAGGTAAGAAAACCCAAACACGATGTAGAAGATCCCCCAAATCTGTTAAAAATAGGCCAACACTGTTGTAATCTACTCACAATGTTGAAAGATAACCTAAAAATAGCCACACCCAAGGTTGTAGTTTAGTGGTCAATGAAGTAGGTCGAGCACCATGAGATCTTAAGTTTAAATCCTAGTGGCGACAGAACATTGTGATTTCTTTCCATCTGTCCAGTCCTTGGTAGGCAACGTTACTTGATACCTATGCCGATGGGAGGTAGTAGGAACCCATTAGAATTAATAAAGGTTGGGGTGTTAATGGTACAATATTGAAAACTTCAGTTAGGTAATCATAGTTTTCAACTTTAAAAAATATTGTATCATTACTATACCAAATTAATTTGGTATGTTAAGTTACCAGTTTCAAATAAAATAAATAAATAAATTTGGTATGATTCAGTATTTTTAAGTTCATTTTGGTGAAGTGCAATACAGTAAGTCAGTAAACATAGTTCGACTTTGACTTGTAATAGAGAATTATTTTCAAGAAATGTCTCAACTATATCATATCAATACCTTACACATGCAAAACTATTCGAAGAAAGCAAATCCTTTGAGAAAACTAGATTAGAATCATTTTCAATGAGAATGAGTCTATAAGAAGTGATCCCATTTATTTCATCAGGTCTCGAGCATTTCAATGAAGTTCTCATTCTTGCTTTAAAATGTTTTTAGTGAGCTGAGGGTCTATGAAAACCACCTCTTTGCCTTTACAAGATAGGGGTAAGGTTTGTGTACACACCACCCTTCCTTCCCAGACACCACATGTGGGATTACACTAATTATGTTATTGTTTACAAATTCTTATAAGTAAGAATGAAAAGGTACACAACTCTATAAGTTGGGTGTCTAAACTAATGTGGCAATTCCCAAGATGGTATTGCCGTATTGGTAGTAGTACTATTTTATCATTTTAAATTATAAATATTTGTTAGTTCTAATCAAATATTATTAGTCTTTTAATAATCTCTAATCAATTAAATTTAGGATTTTAGACATTTAATTACTTGATGTTTAGATTAGAAAATTATTATTACTTATTTAATATTATAAAATATTATCTGTATATGTAATTAAATATTTTGGTTCAATATTTGATATTTTGGTATTTTTTGTAAATACCGAATTCCATGCCGATTACCAAACTTTTGAAATTGCATACCAAATATTGTAAAACAGAAATCGTGGCACTGAATTTCAGTTTCTGCAAGGTAATTCAGTATATACCAAAGTACGCACAGGACTAAGTCGAGGTGTGTGCAAGCTGGCCCGAAGACCATGGATATTAAATTCATGAAATCTTCAAGGTTGGTGTTTATACCATTGAGAAGTAGGAAAGACAATTTGTAAAACTGTGGTCAGAATATATTCGATGATTAGTAATAGAAAATTTAAGCTGATCTGGCCAAGTTCACACATTGAGGAAGGTTGTATTGCGGCAGGGATGTGAACATTAGGATCGTGGTGAAGTGCAGTTGTGTCTCTCAGGTTAAAATGGGAGGGGACAAGTCCCTAACTATTGCATTATTATTAAATCACTGTAGGATGTATTCCATTGTTAAATAAGTGACCTGATAGTTGAGGAAATAACATGTTATTTGGTACTTCGGCCTTGAATTCTTTGTTCTTTGTCGAAAGTTTTTATTAAAAGAACAATTGTGATACTCCTGTCCCACTTCACGCTCGGAACACACCCTTCTTATAGATAATACATGCTTTCATATCTTCTTAACTTGAATAGCTTGGGAGAGGAAAGGTTTCTTTTGGTCTACATCTTGGAACTGATAGCATTCAAGAATATGCAGGATTATACACAAAAGTTCTTCTTTGGTTCTCCTTAGTCGTATGTCTCTTATCCAAGGAAGAATAATTCTACCGAGACTTCGTCATATTTTCAGGTAATGACCTCAAACCCTGAATGCGCAACACTAGAGACAACAATACTTGAAGCTCTGCATATAATGCATGATGGGAAGTTTCTACACCTTCCTATTATAGATAGAGGTGAGTGTTTGCTTCTTGACATTTTCTACATTTTTCTAGCTCTGATATTAATAGTGAAAAGTGATTTTTTCTGTCAAGCTTAACCTATATTTTTGCAGATGGATGTGTTGCTGCCTGCATAGACGTATTGCAGATAACTCATGCAGCTATATCTATGGTAAACTTCTAATTATTTCTTATGTTATAGGTCTGAAAAGTGATGACAGATGAATTCCTAGTTTGTAAGTTTGGCTTATAGGAAGTGAATTTGATCATCGTAATGACCTCTTTCTCATGTATGATTTTGCACACTGTTGCTCTGATACGCGTGTGGGCACCTGACATGGGTGAGGATCTAGCAGTCAGATTCATCATCACCTAAATTTTATATTTTTTAGAAATTCGGGGATATAGGAGTACGGGTACGAGTGTTGAGATATAGAGAATAAATGTATATTACGACAAATATAAGTAAATATTTTGATGATTAATTAAAGTTGTACTTTAGTAAACTAATAGCATGTTTGGACTTTGGCCAAATTTTTCAGAGGCCAAAAGTGTATTGTTTTCCAAATAGTGCTTATTTAAAAAAGAGAGATGTTTGTCCAAGCTTTTAAGAGAAAACAAGTGCTTATAGGAAGTGGCAGAAGTTGTTTTTTTCCCGAAAGTATTTTCTTTAAAGCACGTTCGAAAAAAAATACACTTGGAAGCACTTTTAAAAAGATTGATCAAACACTAATTGTTGCTCAAAAGTGTTTTTTGAATTTATGGGATATGCAAACTTCTTCTCACCAAAAGTATTTTTTTGAATAACACTTTTGGAAAGAGCACTTCACAAAATAAGATGATTTTACAAGTTTGGCCAAACAGGCTATAAAGCTAGTACAATTAAATTCTTGGTAGACACTTATGTCACATAAACTCAAATCAGACCAAATACCTAGTCAACCTATACTTCTTTAGCCACAACGTATTCAAAAAGCACAAGTTAGGTTGACTTAATCTAGTGTGGATCCCACACACACATACACACAAAAATCATGTCAGGTCGACAGAGTGCAGCAAGGATTTTGAAGGATACGAGCTACATAGATTCCCTTTAGAGCTCTGTCCAAGTGTTTTTGGGTTAATATGGCATGCAGACCGGTATTCAATAGTATTGAGCATCTAGATGTTCTATATTATATCGTTTCATTAGTTGGTGATCCTAAAAGTTTTATATTTTTGTAAAACTATCGTGGTTATATTTTCTGCATTAGGCTTCTATCCTAGAATGTATCAACTTAATGGAGGGATCAATTTTGTAATGGGTAGAAGACACATGTTGTATTCTTGAAGAAGGCACACTTGTTGTATTCTTTCCAATGTTTCTAAGCTAGCATTTGACTATAGATTCCCAAATATTTTTGGGATGCTAGGTTTTAGTGAAGTTTGGATTGAAGTACCAAATTATGTTTGACCATAGTTTTTGAAACATATTTCACTTTTTTCAAAAACAACATAAAACATGACTTATACCCATAAGTTCTAAAAACTATCAAAAACACATAAGTTTGGCACAAAATTATCATTTTTATAATGAGTCAGATAATAATCATCCTAAAATCATAACACGATATTTAAAGAATAATTACTAATAACATCATTACTAGCTACTGCAATTCATCAAATTACAATTTGTCAGTGTTATCAAAGGCGAAAAAGCAAAAAGGCTCTAAGGTCCGTGGGGGCTTTTAGCGCAAATAAAGTGTGAGCTTTTTTAATGAAAAAAGGCGCAAAGGGAGGAAAAAACACAAATGTATACATTTAGTCCAAGACTAATAATTATAAACATGATTACAAATATATGACCAAAGAAATGGAATTTTTTTTTATGATAAAGTAAAATATCAATTGTTTAGTGTCACTTGATAAGAGGCTCATTGGCAAGGAAGAGTTTGTCTTAGAACCTTGATGAAGGCACTGAAGCTCACATAAAGCGAGGTGAAGCGCTCAACACGTTTTGAGCCTCGCTTCAACGCTTAAGCGCGCCTTTGATACGAAGATCCATCAGTGAAAAATAAATAATGAAGACGGTAGTAACTAGATATTCTTTAATATAATCTTCCCATATTCTATGAACAATCTCTTCATGGCGAGCATGCATTTTCAGATCAGAGGACCAAAAAGGGTAGGTAGAATTAGCTGGGGTCATAAATAGATAGTTTTTTTTAATAAAATAATATAAGTTTGGGGTAAGTTTTAAAATTTAAAAAGATTTTGCCCAAAAAAGGGCGAGTAATTCAATGTCCAGATTGACAAAGGACTTCTATCTAAAGGAGCGTATCATAGTTTTTTGAGGAAGGAGTGCAATACCGAGAAGGTTGTCTTACATTTGCTGTTTTTCTAAAGGTGGAGAACAGCTCAGGTGCTGTCAATGAAATGGCCAATACTATGATGCAGAAGTTTTGGGATTCGGCACTTAACCTGGAGCCACCTGACGATTATGATACTCTCAGGTACTTATGCTTCCTAGATATTGCTTTCATGACCTGGGCATACAAAAGCTAACCGTGCTTTGTTCATTTCCTTATCATACAGTGAGATGTCTATGTCTCAATTGATGATGTCAGAAGGGGCAGAAGCAGGAAAATCTGGATATCCATCATTGGGTCTTGGAAATACATTTGCTTTCAAATTTGTTGACCTTAAAGGTCGTGTCAACAGATTTAATTTTGGTGAGTGCTGCAGACTTTATTACATTGTGCAATAGGAACATTTTTCAACCTTTTGTATCATTGAATTTACTTGATTTTCCTTCACAAGAAGATATACTCCCTCCATTTAAATTTGCACCGGACCTTACTTTTTGTCTGTTCAATAATATATGCCATTTTTCTATATAGAGTAGATCTTAAATACTAACATTCCCATTTGACCAATAAACGCTTTCGACAGGGATGATATGACATGTTAAGTTCACAAGATTCAAAGAGTATTCTTTGCATGTTATAACACTTTTAGCTTAGAACCATATGATTCAAAAGTCTTCTTACATTCTTAAATTTTGTAGTTAGTCAAACTAAGATGCATAAAATGAAACTAAGGGAGTAGTTTGTTTGTTTCTACTTGTGATTGTTTCATTATTAGAAATACTTTGTGAATGTATGTTTTTGTTGTGAACAACTCTGTTTTGCGATAGATAATGATCACTTTTAGCAATCTGAGGTGCTATGAAGCTCATTTAGATATCTTCCAGCAACTGTATTTGATAATATTTTTTCATTTTATCATGAGAATATCCTCCCTAGCCATTGGAGAATGTAGTTTGTGGTTCATTGCAGGAGTCCAAAAGTGGAGAATTTCTGAGGTTTTTGTTTTGCTGAAGTTTTGTACTAAAAGACTAGAGTCTGACTAAGCCTTGAAGTGTGAGAGCTGAAGAGACTGGAACTTCAATTATTAAAGCGCTGTAAATTTTGGTTGAACAGGACAGATTTCCTTGAATAAGGTTAAAATGTCTGATTGAAGCACAGGTCTTATGCTGGTAATGGTGCATATTATACAAGCTTTAAAAAAGCTAATATTAGCAACTTGAAAACCTGAAAGAGTTTGGCCCTATGTTATTGACTGAAATCTTTGCCATTCAGTAGTCTTATCACGTTCATGGTTGTGCTTTTACAACTACAATGCAGGATTCAAGGTGGCTTAATGAGGTGGATTGTTTTCTAAAACATTACTATCCAGTAAAGTAAATTTAGTTATAAGAAGCAACACCAAAGATTTAAGTCTTTTACTGCATAGGAATTCCCCCTAAAATCTTACGAGGTTCTATTCATGCACTGGTTTAACTTAATTCTTAGAGCATGCATCTGACCCTCCGCTTCTTCTTTCTCAGGCTCAGAGAGCTTACTGGAGCTTGTCACTGCGGTTATGCAAAGATTAGGTGCAGTAGATGAACAAAATCGTCCTCAACTTTTGGTAGGTGTTGAGAAGAATCTTGTGCCGCCTTGATGAATTCTGTTTTCTGTTTTTCATGTAGTAGATGGAGATGAAGGTGGTATGAAACTTTTTCTGTTCTTATTGTAGTATGAAGATGATGAAGGCGATAAAGTTCTGCTGACAACTGATAGTGATCTTGTAGGTGCAGTTAGCCACGCCAGATCACTAGGACTAAAGGTATGCTGATGTTCCTTGTTTATGCTTTTCCTCTTGTGTCGACTTAAATACATTTTAAGTTTCGGTTGTCAATTTTGAGGATGATCATGTGGCGCACAAGCAATTACATCCCCTTGTTGAAGAATGAATTTGTGATCATAATGCATGAGGGAGTTTGATAATTAGCTGTACAAGGCACAGAAATGAAATATATGCCAGTAATTTTAACAATTTGTATGTATGTAATTAACAAGTATATGTTAATTTGTCCGGAAAAGAGCATCAAAAGTCAGCGATTATGACCAAAATTCCAACTCATCTGTTTTGGTCAGTGGATCTGTAGAGACTCTATGGACAGTTTAGTTGTCAACTTGCATGACTGCTACATTTATTTTGTAGGTCTTAAGATTGCATCTAGATTACTCTGATGTAACCCAAGAAAAATTAGTGCAACAATTGAGTAGTAGCTCTGTAGAGAAAGATGGATGGGGTTCAGTGCGCATGGGGATTTTTGCAGGTGCTGTTGTGCTAACAAGTGTTGGTGTATTGGCCTACTTGAAGCGCACGAATACATGGTAAGCCAAATTTTAAGGATTCTATTATGCTAAAAAGGCGATAGATCCCGTTGATTGGTGTGATATTTTGGTGGCCTGACTTTTATTATTTGTGGAGAAGGGCAGTGTTTGAACAGCTGATATAACAGTAGCTATAAAGGATGAATTTTCTCCCACTCCCTAATGCCAACTGGTTGAGAAGAGGGGTAAAATAAAAAAGAAAAGGAGAATTTATCAGTAAGTTATAGCAGTAATCTGACATACAATGCCTGTTGGTCAATATTACTGTTGTAAGATCAATCAATTTTGGTCCAATATTTAACCATTTCATCTTACTTTTGCTCCCAAGTTCCAGGGGATGTCGACTACTGTAAATAACAGCATATATATATATGCGTATCATGATGCTCATCTTATATTTTAAATCTCTTAAAATTCAAATCAACCTAAAGATGTCCTTCGTTAATAGTTTGATTTTAAAATGTTACTCTTGTTATTTAATGGTTTGTTAAAAAATAAATATATTATTTTAATAACACAATTATTTTTGTGATAATAAATTTTTTTACTAACAAATATTTATCCTATTCAAATAAGATTTAAGAAATACAAATATTTTATATTTTATGTTATTAAAATGAAAATAATAATTGATTCATTGTGATATTATACATATATATGACTTATATTATCAATCGAAAAGATACATCTAGTTAGAGTTGTCAAAGAAGCCGCCCAACCCCACCCAGCCCAAGCCTCATGGGCCAAAGAATTTGAAAGATTATGATGGGCTGGTCCTTCATTTGAAAGGGCCTAAAAATGCTTAACCCAATCTAACCATAGAAGGACCGAGGGCTGGGGCGAGCTAGTCTTTTTTGTTCTTTTCAAACTTAAATTCTATAACAACAAGAAAATGAGAAGATTTTAAAATCAAATATGACAAACAATAAAAGAAATAACACTAGCAAAAAATTTAGTGTAATTAGGGCATCTCCAACCCAATTCTCTATTTTACTCTTTAGATATAGAGTTTTCTATTTTTTCAGACAATCAACTCCAACTCAATTCTCTATTTTACTCTCTAAAAAGGAATCTTTTTCTCTCTCCTCAATATTATATTATTATTTCTATTTCATTCTTATTTTCATATTTCATAATATAAATCCTTTATTTTTTTTTCCCAAATAATTACTTTATATAATTTTTAATGTGATATGAAATTATATTTTATTCTAAAATTTTAAATAACATAAATTGCAAGAAAATATAATATAATACATAAATTAGGGGACAAATTCAAATAAAAGTGACATACAATTACATAAACACTCAATTTTCAAAATTATTACGTTGCTCCCATAAATGCTCTATTAATGCATTACGGAGTTCAAAATGAGCATTTTTTGTACTTAATTTTTTTATGTCGAGCTAAAAATTGTTCAAACCGGAGATTTTCATCTATCACCATTTCTATAGTTGGAGTTGGAGCCTCTACGGCATCTTGAATTAGTGCATTGAGATCACGTTCATCCTCAATTATCATGTTGTGCAATATAATACATGTAGTCATTATTATATATCATGTAGTGCGTGTCGTGATCTTTAATGCCAACATTCTAAACACAACGGTAATTTTTTGCAAATTGCGGGACATTCGATAACGATGACGAAATATTGCATCATTAAAGCGTGGTGTGGCTGAAAAATAATCACGAAATAAATTATCATCAGCCGTCTCATGATCACGATTAATTACCACATGACCTGGAATGGAGCCACCTATGAAAACTTCATTAGTATGATTTTGTAGAACTTGTTGGAACATGTAGTCGTTCATACGTAGCTGATTTATTAAATTATCATGATGTTCTGTACTAGGAAAAAATTTCAAATCTAACGAAGATGATGACGAAGAAGAAAAATCTTCATCATTATTATTAGAACAATCTCCAAGATTGAAATTCATTTTCAAAGGACAAACCAAATTACTTGAATATGTTTTGAAATGAAATGAATGTGCAGACTTCAAGTGGTAAATGGTGTTCATTATATAATATGTAATGTTTTATCTAAAAAATATTAAATGTACTGATGAGAATCTCATCCAACCGTTTATAATAAGATGAAATCCATCTAATGGTGAATATGAAGATCACATTTTTAAATTATTGTGTGATCAATTATGTATTGTATTTTATCTTGTATTTAAATTATTATGTTATGTATTATAATGTATTGTTATCTTGTATTTAAATTATTGTGTTATGTATTGTATTGTTATCTTGTATTTAAATTATTATGTTATGTATTGTATTGTATTGTTATCTTGTATTTAAATTATCATATCATGTATTGTATTTTTAAATTAATTTTTTTCATCTTGCCATTTTAATTTTGTGTATTCTTTATAATGAAAATTAATAATAAAATAAAATTTTATTATTCACGAAAATTAGAAAAAAAAAATACTATTAATTTGAAATTAAAATAGAATATATTAAATAATATTTTTTTAAAATATTATATTACATTTAAAAAAGAATTATGAATATTAGATATTTAATTAATGGAATTATATGTAAAATAATATGTTAATTAGAAAGTAATAGAAATAATAATAAAATAATGAAAAAGTGAAATAGAGAGTGTGAATAGTAGTTCTCCAAATTTGGA
>JAJOOR010001278.1:0-88254 GCA_036250505.1 Solanum acaule
TCTTATACTCCTAAAGACTATCTAATAATTTGTTAATTGTTACCCTTAATCATTATGCCATCACTATTGCCATGATTGTAAGTCAAACTTGTGGCTGTGCAAATTCTCAATGAAATTTTACTATTTCTATACAAATAATATTAAGAAAGTGCACTACCTACTACAGCTATCAACATTTAACCAATCAAAACTATTTAACTTTCTCACTTTAATCCCATGAAATTATTCCACCTACGCTGTCTAGGAGAATTTCCAAGTTCCAACTCCAATCTCTTTCAGCTAACGCACATAACCACAAAACATATAATTAAGACATGAATTAAGTTATCCCAATCCAATAATAAAACTTTAGCAAAACAAAGATTCTTACCTAAAGGAAGAGAACTCACTGCTCATGCTCTCAATCTGGTCGTTTATAATTAACGCCGCACGACTATGCGGTTTCCACAAATATTATAAGCCTAGTTTACTTTTACACATGGACCAAGTAATATAAGACCTTAAATAAATAATTAAAATTGCCCCATTAATTGTATAACTATAATTAACTAATAGTCCAAAATACCCCTTATAAAATTTTCGGGAATAGTCAAATAATTCTAGTACTCAAAATGATCTAACGGGTCATTACACTTAAAGATTTCAAATCTCGAAATATAACCATTTCTTGTTATGCTTTCACTTCTATTACCTTTTTTTTTTTGGACCGTTCTTTCTCGAGTCTATATTAGAAATAACCTCTCTATCTTTATGATAGGAATAAGGTTTGTGTGCACAATATGCTCTCCAGACCCCACTTTGTAAGAATATACATACGGTGTATGTTGTTGTTCTTGTTGTGTTTCTAATTTATGAGCGCGCTAATTAAGTAACTATTTGTGATTGAGTATTCTAAGATGCATGAGGACATTACTCCTCAATTGACCTGTGTATACTGCAATGTATTTCCTTCTAGGGAGTCTTCAATATTCCTTGTCAAGTAAACACAATTAGCTGAAAATATGTGTTATTGTACGGAACTCAACAAATTTCATTAAAAGTAATCACGGATATAATTCGAAAAAAGCTTGAAATAATAAAAACTGGAGAAGTATGAGTTAAAAAAAAGACAAAATATCTGAAATAGCAAACATAATAAGGCTCTATAACTGTAGTTTCGATAACTACACTCCATCGCTATAGTTCCGTTTGCTATGAATTTCGCTTGCAAATATACAAATAGGTAAGGACCCATTTGGCCATAGATTTCCCAAGTAATATTTGGGGAAAAATTTGGCAAATAGTGTTTGTCCATACAATTTGCCATTATTTGGCAAATATCCCAAATTTCCAAATACTAGTTTTTTCTAGTATTTGGGTCAAATCTCATTATTTGTGTCACGCCCCGAGCCTACACCCTGGGCGGGACTGGCACTTGAGAACCATTGACCTAACTTACTTACTCAGCGGAAGACTTAAACATAAGAAATATAACTCATGCAATAACTTAAGAGATAATAACTTAGCCAAAAATGGAAACCCAAGTCTTAAACGTATACAAATGAAATGAATAAGACTTAAGAACTATAACTATCTGTCTATGAAGCCTCTAAAACAAAGAGGGATGTCGGGACAGGACCCCCGATCATCCTAACAACTGAAAACTAGAAAGCAATGTAAAAAGGAACCCTCCGGATAGTAAGGAGGCTCACCAATAGACTATTAGTGCTCAACTGAATTAACGAGGCACTGGATGCTGATTTTGGTTACCTGCGTCTGCATCATAAGACGATGCAGGCCAACTGGCATCAATACATTGAATGTACGAGTATGCGAGTTGGAATGCTAAACATAACATAGGCTTGAAAAAAATCTGAAAGGAACACTTACCTTGGCCTTACTCACCTCCTGAATAACTTAACTCAATATAAAGCAATAAAACACATCCAATATACATAAAGCTTTTAAAACAGTAGAAAGTAACTTAGTTTGTCAAACAAATGCAATAACAAACTCAATTGTACTCATATAATAAAGTAATAGAGTTTATGTGGGAGTTTCTCTAACCGACAACCACCACTATGAGCCCAAGTGGTGATACAACGTCTTTGCCCACGCTGCCAGAACTGTCCTATGCTTTGCCATCATATAGAACATCTTAACTAAGTGGATCCACTAGTCTATGCTAAAAAACACTTAATGAGTCATCTATAAAGTATGATCCTTTACTACCCATGATGGCTACATGGTTTATGGAGACTTGAGTTAATATGAACTCACATCCCCATATCGGTGCTCAATACTACTCCCAAAATATACGTAACTCATGTTTTAAAACAAAACTTCTTTCTTTGATTTGAGATAATTGCTCAAAACTTAGCTTGAAAGCTCTTTAGGAAATCGTTGTTTCCCTTTCTTGTTCAAATGTGAAAACATTTTAAAATCTTGGGAATACTTAGTTCCCTTATAACTTTTGGAGAAATGAACTCAACTCTTTACTCTTTGCTTATCTTAAAACTTAAGTCTTAAAACAAAGTTAAAACGTTTGTGAAAGACTTTTGAAAAACTTTATGAACTTCTCTTGACTTGATTCTTGACTTCTAAACTTGACTCTTTACTTTCCTTGAATTGAATTATGGATTCAAGGTTCATGATCTCATGTTTATGGATGATTTCATGATGTTTAGATGTACCTTAGAGTATTGGAATCAACTAGGAAGTGTTAGTACACTTTAGAAGGACTTAGACGGGCTAAACGACGAAAAACGGGTGGAAAACAACGATTCGGGCGCATCCCTGGCGTGCCGCGCCAGCCCCAACTTACTGGGGCTCTAAAATGGCACACTGCGGGCACGCCGCCCCAGCCTGCCTGGCGCTATGGGGGTGCGTCGCACGAGCCTTCCCCTCAGGCATAAACCGACGAACTTTTGGTCTCATTTTATGATCTTAAATCGATTAATTCCGATTCCTTTTCTCAAATTCACTTTAGAATCAGATACCCAAGACATATACACAAAAATCTAACTCAAACAACTCAAGGAAACAACACTTTAATATCAAGAAACTCCTTAATCTTAACTCGTGTTCAAGAACGAAAGTAATTTAAGAACAACTATCAAGAACATTCAACTTCCAATCTTTTTAGAATGAATTCATGCTGAATCAAATATGCTTGGCACGTGGGTGAACAAACCCAATGTTATGAAAGTCTCACATACCTCTGAGGGATCAAACCCATGGCAAAAATCCGTGACAAAACTCAAGAACCTCGACGAATGCCTTGATCATTTCCTCTTTTCTCCTTTTTTCTCTTCTTTTCTCTTCTTGAACTCTCAACCAAAACCCTAGGCATATATTAGGATTATAAAACTGAACCTAATCAGATTAGACCCCTAAATCATTAATAAAAATGAATCAAATCTGATTGGGTAAGGAAAAGACCAAAATACCCCTCTAAAATCCGGTTTTGACTTTCCTTATCTAGACAACCCAACTTCGAATGGACATATCTACCTTACACAAACTCGAAACTGAGCAAACTCGGTGGAGTTGGAAAGATAATTCAATGATATTTCCTACGGTATCTGGTAGCACACCTAACTCATCATGAGCTAGGAGTTATGGTCATTTGAAGTCGATCCAAAACTCATACTTAGCTAAACTTGCAAAATTTCAGATTTTGCTATTTCAAATTTAGTTCTTTTTGGAACTCAAGGTGCTACTGATGGATGGGGTAAACGCTATCAAAGACACTTCATCCAATACTAAGTGTCAACGATCGTTCAATAGTAATATAACCGAACTATGTGAGTTGGGGTCGAGTCCCAAGGGAGTGGCTCGTAATTGAGAATCCATAGGTAAGTAAGAATATTGTCAAGTCAATCATAGTTAAAAACATTTACGAATAAAAGCATGGTTCAAATTAGGGGTGACACAAGTGTCAAATAACAGGGGGATTTGTTTCAACTATCAGCTATAACAACAAATAATATGAAAAATAGCAAATATAGAGACGGGATTCTTAGGATGTGATTGGATTATGGGCTAAGATAGACAACCAGGTAATTGCAATTAATAGTAAACAACTGTAAATCAGTGATTAAGCTAGACTTTAGTGGGGATAAACTTTCTCTCGAACAATTTAACCCGAATCAAATTGGTTTCTCTCAAACACCAATAAGCAACAATTAAGCACAACCTTCGCTTTAGTCCATTCACTCTCTCGAGCTGAATGTGTGGAAAAAGGTTTAGGATTCACTCTCTTGAGCTGAACCTATAACAACCCAATACCCACATACCATCGATTTAGTAATTTTGGTTTTAAAACTTCTCTCTCGAGCAAGCCAAAAACACGAAGTTAAGATTGTATTTGCAACTACAACCCATTAAATTCAACCACAAATACTGAACGAAAACACCTTTAAACAACAATTAAACTATCAATTAACAACACCCCGCAGTTATATCAACCCATAATCACATAATCACACCCCAAGAATTGGGGTTTTAGCTAAACATCATAAAAATGTAAAAATCGTTACCAAGTTGTGTTTCCATCAACTGGGTAGGATTGATATAGTCTTTACAAAGGTCTAAGGTGAAGAATCTTCAACACCCACTTCCAATTTCTTAGAAATGGAAATCTTCAAATCTTCAAAGCTAAGGAAAAATGTCTCCAAAAACTCAGTTCTAAGCTCTCCACTTGAAAACTGAATAATAACAATGATAAATTCTAAACTGCATACTAAACTAAGAATTTATAAACATATTTATAGTCGCCCAAAAATGTGCTGCAAAGGACCATTTGGCACAATAAGTCGGGATCGTCGATCCATTCGGCGATCCGCCCTTTGGTTAATTCCATCGCCTTTTTGCTTTGGCCTTCAACATCTTCAGGTTTTGTACTTTGGGCAATATGGAACTGCATCGCGGAACCGTTCGGCGACTCACCGACTACTCATTTCTACCACCGACTTGATTTTCTCCTTCAGGGCTCAGCACACTGAAACATTAGGCGAGACAATGGCCTTTCGGCGACTCACCCAATGGATTAGGCGATCCTTAGGCTTTCTTTTCTTTGTTCTTTCAGCTGCCTTTTTCCTTTTTGCTCAATAGTGTCCATGCTTTGTTCGTCAATCTAAATACTTGAAATTCAAGGATTTACATCAGTTATTGGCACAAAATATGCATTTGAGAACACTAAATCTATTAAAATAAATCCCTAAATAAGTCCAAATTGTGGACTCATCAACACCTCCAACTTAAACTTTTGCTTGTCCTCAAGTAAAACCCAAGTTCAGCAGTTCAAAAGGGATGTCTCAAACAGTGTTACACAAGACTCAATCATGAATGCACACAAGAAGACTCAACTTACTCATGCAAAGATCAATTGTGCACTCAAAGACTCAAGTTATGACTCACCATTATCAAAGAATCTCACGCTCACAATACTTGCTTTAAATGCAAGTTCAAGCTCAACATAGGTACTCAAATTCCCTCACACAAAGAATGATTTCATATTCACACACAATGGTTCACAATTTAAAGCTCCGGAATCAAATGCAACGCTCACACTCACAAAGATGAACACAATGCATGATTTCACCCATAGGTTTGCCCGTATTTTCCAATCAACACTTGCTTCAGCTCACTCAAGATAAAAAAGGTCTTTTCAAGGCTTGTAATGGGGCTGAGTGCAAAAGTATGGTCATTTAGGCTCAATAGCTATAGTCCTCATGAAATGTGGTGTGAACAACACTTCCTTTTCTTTTCTTCATCATTTTCATTCGTGCTCATAAGTCATCCATTATTCACTTTTCGTGGACTGTTGGAAACCCCATTTTCTTTGTATTTTCACAACTTTATAATTCTTTTCTTCTTTTTCTCTTTTTTTTTATGGAGGGGTTCATTTTTCACAAAACCATGGGTCAAAGGGGGCTTTCTTGCACTTCTTGATTTACCTTCTCTTTTCACCACACCCCTAACTTAGGCTTTTGGCCTAAGTTGGCTATTCAAACAAACCACAAATCATGCGGATTATGGGGAATGGATCAAGAAAGGTTACAATGTTATCAAGTTTCTTCCAAGAAAAGGTTAAGGCTTAAAGGGTGCTCAAATAGGGTTCACACACTCACAAGGTAGGCCACAAAAGAGGTATATTATCAAATTGTTTCACACTCTTCAAAGTTGCCTAAGATCATGTCAAGAGATTGCCTCACTTAGTCAACCGAACCAACGGGGCAAATTCTAGGTGTCATCACACATGGTTCACAGTAAGCTCATCACACAAGGAATAGATACCAATGTCAAACAAGACTCCACACTTTCGCTAGTGTCCAATGCCCATCACAAAAGACTCAATTCGATACTTGGTTAGTCACAACGAGATGCAAAGAGTTCACATATTGTCTATGCAACTTCATTTGGCCTCATCGTAGCCGCACATTCACTTTTGTTCGATTATGAGCACTATTTAAGTCATTGGTATTGATCAAAATCGATACTCAAATTTGCAAGAGAACAACCACATTTTACACAAACAAGAGGTGACACAATTTTTTTCCGGAAGGGTTCAAAAATCATTTACCATTAAAAACAAGGAGTCACAAGCTCAATCATCCACAAAAATAGTGTAACACACAATTTTTAGCTCAAAACCCAAGTATATAAACAAAACCAATATTCACAAAAGGTGGGCTAGGCCCTCAGTCTAGCCATGGACTCCTCAGTCTCAGTAAGGCCCTCATACGAAGCTTCCTCAGCCATAGAGCCGTCAAAATGGGCTAGGCCCGTTGGGCTGGCCTGACCTAACCCGTGATTTGATAGGGCTGTGCTATGATTTTTGGAGCCCATTTAAGAAAAGGGATTTTTAGCCCGGCCTGAATAAGCCTGTAGATTTGTGGGGATTAAGAAATATGGATGAGGCCGGCCCGTGGGCCAAACAAAAATTAACTAAAAAATAAAAATAACATAGAGTATTAAAAATAACATGAGTCTAAACTCAAAATCTATTTAAAGTTTGAAATATTACAATTTAAATATAAATTATGTTTATAAAATATGTACTACATAAAATAAAGTTCCTATACATTCTAGGGAATCACTACATAGGCCATAGCCTATGGAATATTATCATAGTTTTTGTGTTTTATTATGATCATTCGAAAATAATTAGGTTAATATTTCTATTTAGCTATTTATGTTTTTAATTGAAATCAAATTTAATAAATATTATATAGATAATTTTATTTGTGTATTTGATTAACAAGTAGTAACAGTAGTCGATATTTTTAAATTATAATTTAATTTGAAAAATTATAAAGAATATACTTTTCAGAAAAGAGGGCTGACCCGGCAAAGCCCGTATCCCACGCACTTGTGGGCTGGGCCGACCATTTTCTGGCCCATATAAAAAATGGGCTAGCCCATCAAATTGAAAAGCCTTCTATGGGTTAGCCTGGATGGGATGGGCCAGCCCATATTGACAGCTCTACTCAGCTACCTCAAGCATCTCATCATCAGTCTCCGCTTCAGACTCAGGATCAGCTACCTCCTCAACTCTAACCTCATCTCCGGTGGAAGCGAGAGGCATATCTGGTACATTTGGGATCTCCACCATCCCAAAAATCATGGACATGTCGGTGGACTTCAGATGATTCACCTCGCTCCTCAACACAGCTATAACGGCCTTTAAAACCGTCACATCCTCGGTGGCCCCTTGGCCACACTCACACACCACTATTCTAGCCACAAGGGAGTCAATGGTAGCGCTCAATGGTGTCACAACATCAGCCATGACAGTTTGAATCATTCCCGGAATGGAGGCCTCGAGTTTGGCAGCCCGACGATCGGTAGAATGGGCAAGCTGCCCCATCTGGAGTAATGAAGCCTGAGTGAGCGGGGTCCGGGAGACAATAGCAACAACAGGTCTAAGAGGCAGTGCAGCAGCAAAATAACCTAGAGTGTCATAAAGTACAACACAAGAAGTACCTAAAGGCCCGGAGGCCGGAGTAGGCAAGGATGCCTCTGCAGGTGCTGTCTCTGTATCTATGACCGGGGAAAAGTCCACCGGGGCTGCCTTCTTCTCCACCTCATCCTTCAAATATTCTACCTCAATCCTCCGGTTATCAGTAGAGGATGTGGGAATCACTTCCATATCCTTTTTTTACATCTCTAGGGACTCGAGCCTGTCTGCACAGCTTTGTGATTAATATCGGAAATGGGAGAGAGGTCTGGCACTGCTTGCCCTCATGACCATCTCCTGTGCTATAATCATCCCAGATTGAGCCTCGTCCCATCAATGATATAGCCTAGACAGGCTGCCTTGGCAAGGCGAATAATCGACTCATTCTAGGATGGCATAATTGTGCTGCTGATGAAGCCAAATCGGAATCTTGTAGCTACGTTCAAATCTTTATTTTCAATCGAAGCCCCTGCCTCCAACCACCTCGGAGTACTATCTGATATCAGTGGGGCTAACCACTTCTTCATATTTTCCAGCTTCTTTATCCTGATCATATGCTGGCAGTCATCATCAATACGTGTGGATACTCCCAAGACTGTGTTGATAGCATCACTATTACACTTCACCTTCTGGCCTCTGACAACCACATAGTCAACCGGTTTGAAGTTAGCTGCCGGCTTCTTCCCTTGTGTTATCAATGCACTGTACGCGCTGTAGAATTTCCTAACCCAACTTGGAATATAAGGGCCACAGGGTTTAGTGAAGATTTGGAACTTGTGAGATTTCAGGCAATCCATTATCTCCGGGTACCTATCGATCACCCCATTCGTGAACAGACACTTCTCCTTAATAATTGTCCTCAACCCCTCCATCTTTAATATGTTCATCGACTTGGGAGGAGGACCCTGTGTAGGAGGTGCTGGAACTACAGCTTGTGCTGGCACTGGAGGAGGAGTAGTGGAGGGCTGAGGATTCATGATCCTTGACGGATCGTTCATCTTTTTTTATCGTAGCTCTGCCCTCTGCGCTGCTACAAGCTCATCATCATCAGAAGTTGCAATCTGGGGTTCTTGGTGCTCACCCTCACTTTCTGAAGTGGTGTAGATGTTGTCACTGTCGGAGCTGGCCTCCGGTGACACTGGTTCTTTTCCTTTGCCTTTTCCCTTCCCACCAGATGTGGGAAGTTTGGTGGCTTTGTCCCTGGATGCAGCTGCATCCTCATTTAGCGATATCCCCTTAGCCTTCCTTCGAGGTGACATGTTTCTACATGCAATCTTAGGTCTAGCCATGTCTGCAAAATATCGAGAAAAAGTTAAAAACATTTCAATCAAAAGCACAGAAACAGTTGCAGATAGACTCGCCGAATCGGTCGGTGAGTCGCCTAATTGCTTTGGCGAGTTAGATCGGGATCGCCGAAAGGATTGGCTCTAAATTTTTCATAAGTCGGTGATGGGAAAGGCCTTTTGACAAATCGCTGACAACATTCGGCGAGCAAGGGTTAGCCCGCTGAAAGTTATAGTGCAAAAAGGGTTCAGTGGTGCAGACAAAGGGCGAACAAGAAGACTTTCGGCGAGTCACTGAGTGCCCTCGGCGACCTCAAGCTTCTCGCTGAAAGTTACAAAACAAAACTACTCATTTAGCATGAAATTAAAGGCGAGATGGGGACCTTCGGCGAAACGCCGAATGGTTCGGCGAGCTCGACCCAGTTCGCCAAACGACCCAACGTACCAACTTTCAACCCAACTTCTCAAATTCGACCCCGCAACCCCTATAAACAAAATCAAAACATGCACTAGTCAAATTAAAACAAGACCCATAACACCCATTACCACACGATACTCAGACTTCTCCTGGTTTTGCCAAATTTCGTCATTTGACGCCTTTTGCCCTAAAGAATGACATCACCCGCTCTATCATTGGGAAAATTACGTCATTTGGCACAACTACGGGTTACTTAGACTTCACCCAACTAGACCCAACAACATGCAAGCACAACCCCACAAGATTTAACCAATTTTAAGGCACAAACTTACGGGAATTCAACATTATAAATAATACGTGCAAGATATTCTAATTAAAACAAGCACACAAACACTCTAATCCTATCAGAGAGGCCCAGCACATGACAACAAGATAAGATCATTTGCATAAGAGTACAAAAGTGTTAAGAATAAACTCGGGGTTCGGAAAACCACGTTAAATGCCGATAAAGATAAGATTGAAATGCTAGGCGACAATGTAATCCCAATTCAAGCACAAATCAACGAATAAATACTCTAAAAATGCAAAAATATAGAAACTAAAGTGCGGGTGTGAGTTTGTGAAGTTCGAAAGTGAGGGAAAGTGAAGAGTTTGAAAGTTTAAAACTTTGGCTTTTTAAAAACCATCCAGTTCTCGCCAATTTGGCGACATTAGTCATGCTCGCCGACCCACTCGGTGACACGCCGAGTGGTCACTTACCTCGCTAAGTTTTACAGGACCTTCAGTTGTTGTGGGAGTCCAAACGACGATTAGATCGAGATCACCGACCTGGTTGGTGACTCGCCAATAATTTCTTGGGCTCGCCGAGTTTTATAGACTCTAATTTAAAGTTGTCTTAAGTCCAACGTCGGTCTAGGTCGGGGTCACCGACCTCTTTGGCGATGCGCCGACTGGACCTTTAGCTCAGCAACTTGCACTTTTCAACCACTTTCCACACTTTGACTTGCACATTCAACACACCATTATTCTAAACTTAAAAAGAAAGAAAATAAAACTTGGGTTGCCTCCCAAGCAATGCCTTAGTTAACATTGTGGCACGACGCAAATCCACTTTCAAACCTCATTCTTGGGGTTGACCATAGTGTCACTCGGCAACCCCCCTTGTTTTCTCGGGTTTAGATGAGACGAGATATGACCCATTTGGATCTCCAACTGCTTGATCGACACTGAATGGACGGTGACGGTCTGACTAAGGGTCGACACATCTTCTTTCATTTCCTTTAAAATCTTTTCCGACCCCTCAACATAAGAGAAAGCATATCCTCAGACCGACCACCTTTCAAATCCTTTGGCTTTTGGCGCTCGTGGGGAGGCACATACCTATCCTTCTCCCCATCCTTCCAATTTGGATTACAGTCCCTCCATTCACGATCTTTATCTTTCCAACCTTCATCCCTATTCCAACCTTGGTTTCCACCATGCCTTGGGTAGTTTGAATGATAACCACCACATTGGTTGGCTAGGAAATTCACCTCTTCATTATACAAGGCCTCAAACTTGGACTCATCCGGATTAGAACACGTGACACCCACGGCATTGACACTTCGAGCACCAGCTCCCATGACATTTTTAGACAAAATGTCAAGTTGTGTCATGATCTTGGCCATGTTCTGGTCCCTCTCTTGGTCCTTCTCCATCTGTTCCTTAGTCAACTTGAACGTGAGAGGGGAGACCTGGTCTTCACGGGTATACCACGCCTTATTTATGGTAGTCATGCCATCAAACAGCTGTGCAACTATTACATAAGGTTGATGCATCAAACCTCCCAGAGAAAGTTGGTTAGCAACACCCTTATTTACCGAGTCAAGACTCCGGTAAAAAAACTGCAACAACACGTTATCAGGCAAGCCATGGGTTGGGCATTGAAGCACCAACTTTTTGAATAGCAGCCAAGTTTCATGAATTGGCTCGCCTTCTAGACACTTGAAGCTCTGAATGCTGTCCCGAAGAGTCATCATCTTCGAGGGAGGGAAAAATCACACTTGAAATGTGGTAACCAACTCCTCCCACGAAGTGATTGATTCACGTGGCAATTCAGCCAGCCACTTGCACGCCTCTTCCATTAAAGAGAACGGGAACAACCTTAATCGGACCGACTCTTGAGAGATGTTCTTGAAGGAGAACGGCCCGCATAAATCCACGAAATATCTAATATGCTCATGGGGATTCTCATGAGCCAAACCACTAAAAAGCCCTTTTAATTGCAAGAGTTGCAACATAGTACTCGTGATGTGGAACACCGCATTCCCTTCGGCTGGAAGCAAGCGAATAGCACCAATACCGCCCATGAGATGAGGGTCATTAACATGAGGCTCGTTGACATCGTTGAGGTTTTCGATGTCATCTTGATGGCCTACTTGGCTGCGATTGCTGCTGTTCACACTCATACTTCCTATTTTAACACACAAACAAGCAAAACAAAACTAAAATTAAGTAAGTAGAACTATAACTAACAAGAGAAAAATTCAACTTAACTAAACATTCTCAAATAACACCACTCCCCGGCAGCGGCGCCATTTTGATGGAGGGGGTAAACGCTATCAAAGACACTTTATCCAATACTAAGTATCAGCGATCGTTCAATAGTAATATAACCCAACTATGTGAGTTGGGGTCGAGTCCCAAGGGAGTGGTTCGTATTTGAAAATCAATAGGCAAGTAAGAATATGCTCAAGTAAATCATAGCTAAAAACATCTACGAATAAAAGCATGGTTCAAATTAAGGGTGACACAAATGTCAAATAACAGGGGGGTTTGTTTCAACTATCAGCTACAACAACAAATAATATGAAAAATAGCAAATATAGAGACGAGATTCTTAGGATGTGATTGGATTATGGGCTAAGATAGACAATCGGGTAATTGCAATTAATAGTAAACAACTGTAAATTAGTGATTAAGCTAGACTTTAGTGGGGATAAACTTTCTCTCAAACAATTTAACCTGAATCAAATTGGTTTCTCTCGAATACCAATAAGCAGCAATTAAGCACAACATTCGCTTTAGTCTATTAACTATCTCGAGCTGAATGTGTGGAAAAAGGTTTAGGGTTCACTCTCTCGACCTAAACCCATAACAACCCAATACCCACAGACCATTAATTCAGTAATTTTGGTTTTAAAACCTCTCTCTCGAGCAAGCCAAAAATATGAAGTTAAGATTGTATTTGCAACTACAACCCATTAAATTCAACCAAAACTACTGAACGAAAACACCTTTAAACAACAATTACACTATCAGTTAACAACACCCAACAGTTATATCAACCCATCCCATAATAATATAATCACACCCCAAGAATTGGGGTTTTAGCTAGACATCATAAAAAGGTAAAAATCGTTACCAAGTTGTGTTTCCATCAACTGGGCAGGATTGATATAGTTTTTACAAAGGTCTAAGATGAAGAATCTTCAACACCCACTTCCAATTTCTTAGAAATGGAAATCTTCAAATCTTCAAAGCTAAGGAAAAATGTATCCAAAAACTCAGTTCTAAGCTCTCCACTTGAAAACTGAATAATAACAATGATAAATTCTAAACTGCATACTAAACTAAGAATTTAAAAACGTATCTATAGTCTCCCAAAAATGTGTTGCGAAGGACTATTTGGCACAATAAGTCGGGATCTCCGATGCACTCGGCGATCCACCCTTTGGTCAATTCCATCGCCTTTTTTCTTTGGCCTTCAGCATCTTCAGGTTTTGTACTTTGGGTGATATGGCACTGCATCACGAAATCATTCGCTGACTACTCCTTTCTACCACCAACTTGATTTTCTCCTTCAGGGCTCTGCACACTGGAACATTAGGCGAGACAATGGCCATTCGGCGACTCGCCCAATGGATTAGGCGATCCTCAGGCTTTCTTTTCTTTGTTCTTTCAACTGCCTTGTTCCTTTTTGCTCAATAGTGTCCATGCTTTGTTCCTCAATCCAAATACCTGAAATTCAAGGATTCACATCAGTTATTGGCACAAAATATGCATTTGAGGACACTAAATCTATTAAAATAAATCCCTAAATGAGTCCAAATCGTGGACTCATTAGCTACATCTAGTGACGTGACCTTAATAAATTTTTAATTCCTTGGTAAAATCTTACTCACTATGATGAACGGTTCGAGTCTTAGTTCGAAAATTTTCTAAGGTGTTACAATATCTCCCCATTGGGATCATTCGTTCTCGAATGACGACTGGACTGGGTATGGAATGGGGTTACTCTTACCAAGGTCTGATTCTAATGGTACGCTTTCACTATATTCAAGCTTAACCCCAATCCTTAGGTTTGGTTTCTTACCTCTCTATAGGGAATCTCATCCCAAAAGTATTACTCCTTACCACCACATTCAAGCTTAGTACTCTAACAGCTCCATGGACTCCTAATAACCAACTCCTTCGGATCCAACTAAGGGTTCTCATTTAACTATTTCTCATTGTAAAACCTAATCCTCTTCTTCCTCTTTATTAATAGCCTTAAACGGAATAAACACACCATCACTATCACGATAAGAACATCAACCTCCTCTTTCTAACATCACTCCATTACTAAAAGGACATGCGAAAGGATATCTCCAATACTCTTTGGAACTTATTACTATCTTACTCTTAAACACTTGACTTGATTTCTCATTTTTTTCATCTCCCCCTTAGATGTAAAGCTGACACTTGAAAGCTATGGACCTATTCCATCTTCTCTAAACTGGTCTACATCCTCTTTTACTCTAACACTAGGGAGAAGTTTATCTCATGACTACCGAACTCTCAATAAGCAGGTACTGAGACCTTTTTCTAAGGTGTTTCTCTTAACCTCTTCTAATTACATACCCTCTCGGTACACCTCTTAATGCTCTTGTTACTCTTGTGACTTAGCCATACTTCACTGCTCTTATCTAAAGGTTACAGTCTCTCACTTGTACCTTCATATTTATTGTAGCTAATCACCTCAATTCCTCACCTACTCTATGTCAAGTCTACCAAATCAAATCTCAAGACTAACATCATCACCCTCATGTTACCATTCTTTGGATCATGAAACGCATCTCAAATTCAAGCTTAATGTTCATTACTAAACCCGAATATCAATACGATTGCTCACCTACTATGCTATACCTCATTACTTGATCAGTTCTATAATCTTCTGAACATCATGACCCTCTCAAACATATCATAAGCATAGCTTAGATCTATCACTTTATGAATACTTTTGCTCTTCTATTCAACACTTACACTTGGTCATTACCTACACAATGACACTTCACCACAAACTCCATTCTAGCTATAACACACTCTACCTCCTATAATGGAATCTTCACAACTCATCACTTCTTAGTCTACCCATAAGGAAAAACTCTTCATTAATATCTTACTATGTGCATGACTATAGTAACATAGCTTGTCGAAACACCATCTCTCTTACTTAGATTACTAAACCTCTACATACTTTCCTCTAACTCTGGGCTCTTTCACTACTACTGCTCATGATCTCGTAACTCATGTTACCTTTTCAGGTGAAAATACTATCCAAGCTCTAAACATACTTTCTCATAAGGATCTCAGCTGAAACAAGGCTTAGAGAAGAGAGTACAACTCGATGTTAGCTCAAACGCATGATTCACATGAATATGGGTGCATTCCTCTGAAACTGAACAATTAACTTACTCTTGGGCTTTGCTCAAGCCCCTCTGGAGTCTCACGACTTCCTCAAGACTCTCGCAAAGAACAACTCATCCATAAGGATCTTTCAGCTTTACTTTTCAACTACCTCTAGTATGATGGGTAGTCGAATAAATCTGAGAAACACACAAGTATGAATAAATCTCTATGACTTAGCCCTATTGCACGATTAAGAGTGTGAAAGAAAGGAAACTTTTCTTAAATGTCTGTAGCCCCTCATTTATAGAAGTGGGGTCCTCAAACCATAAACAAGACCCTACTGACACAACTTCATAGAAACCTTAGGACTCTTGAACTCTGTGCTCTAATACCAAGTTTGTCGCGCCCCGAGCCTACACCCTGGGAGGAACTGGCACTTGAGAACCATTGCTGTCCCCAAGCAAACCCTTGGCCTGACTTACTTACTCAATGGAAGACTTAAACATAATAATTATAACTCATGCAATAACTTAAGAGATAATAACTTAGCCAAAAATGGAAACTCAAGTCTTACACGTGCACAACTGAAATGAATAAGACTAAAGAACTATAACTATATGTCTATAAAGCCTCTAAAACAAAGAGGGATATCGGGATAGGACCCCTGATCATCCTAACAACTGAAAACTAGAAAGCAATGTAAAAAGGATTCCTCTAGAAAGTAAAGAGGCTCACCAACAGATTCTGAGTGCTCAACTGGATCAACGAGGCACTGGATACTGATCCTGGTTACCTGTGTCTGCATCATAAGACGATGCAGGCCAACTGACATCAATACATTGAATGTACGAGTATGCGAGTTGGAATGCTAAACATAACATAGGCTTAAAAAGAATCTGAAATGAACACTTACCTTGGCCTTACTCAACTCCTGAATAACTTAACTCAATATAAAGCAATAAAACACATACAATAAACATAAATCTTTTAAACAATAGAAAACAACTTAGTTTGTTAAAGAAATGCAATAACAAACTCAACTGTACTTGTATAATAAAGTAATATAGTTTATGTGGGAATTTCTCTAACTGACAACCACCACTATAAGCCTAAGTGGTGATACAACGTCTTGCCCACGCTGCCAAAACAGTCCTATACTTTGCCGTCATATAGAACGCCTTAACTAAGTGGATCCACTAGTCTATGCTAAAAAGCTCTTAATGAATCATCTATAAAGTATGATCATTTACTACCCATGATGGCTACATGGTTTATGAAGACTTGAGTTAATATGAACTCGCATCCCCATATCAGTGCTCAATACTACTCCCAAAATATACTTAGCTAATATGTTTTAAAACATAACTTCTTTCTCTGGTTTGAGATAATTACTCAAAACTTAGCTTAAAAGCTCTCTTGGAAATTGGTGTTTCCCTTTCTTGTTCAAATGTGAAAACATTTTAAACTTTTGGGAATACTTAGTTCCCTTATAACTTTTGGAGAAATGAACTCAACTCTTTACTCTTTGTTTAACTTAAAACTTAAGTTTTAAAACAAAGTTAAAACGTTTGTGAAAGACTTTTGAAAAACTTTATGAACTTCTCTTGACTTGATTCTTGACTTCTATACTTGACTCTTAACTTTCCTTGAATTGAATTATGGATTCAAGGTTCATGATCTCATGTTTATGGATTATTTCATGATGTTTAGATGTACCTTAGAGTGTTGGAATCAACTAGGAAGTGTTAGTACACTTTAGAAGGACTTAGACGGGTTAAACGACGAAAAAACGGATGGAAAACAACGATTCGGGCGCATCCCTGGTGCGCCGTACCAACCCCAACTTACTGGGGTTCTCAAAAATGGCGCATTGTTGGCGCGCCGCCCCAGCTTGCCTGGCGCTATGGGGGCACGTCGCGCCGACGAACTTTTGGTCTCGTTTTCTCGTCTTAAATCGATTAATTCCGATTCCTTTTCTCTAATTCACTTTTGAATCAAATACCCAAGACATATACACAAAAATCTAACTCAAACAACTCAAGGAAACAACACTTTAATATCAAGAAACTCCTTAATCTCAACTCATGTTCAAGAACGAAAGTATTTCAAAAACAACTATCAAGAACATTCAACTTCCAATCTTTTTAGAACAAATTCACGCTGAATCAAACATGCTTGGCACGTGGATGAACATACCCAACGTTATGAAAGTCTCACATACCTCTTAGGGGTCAAACCCATGGCGAAAATCCGCGACAAAACTCAAGAACCTCGACGAACGCCTTGATCATTTCCTCTTTTCTCCTCTTTTCTCTTCTTTTTTCTACTTGAATTCTCAACTAAAACCCTAGGCGTGTATTAAGATTATAAAACTGAACCTAATCAGATTAGACCCCTAAAAATGAATTAAATCTGATTGGGTAAGGAAAAGACCAAAATACCTCTCTAAAATCCGGTTTTGACTTTCCTTATCTGGATGACCCAACATCGAATGGACTTATCTCCCTCATACAAACTCGAAACTAAGAAAACTTGGTGGCGTTGGAAATATAATTCAAAGATCTTTCCTACGGTGTCTGGTAGCACACCTAACTTATCTTGCGTTAGGAGTTATGGTCGTTTGAAGTTGACCCAAAACTCATACTTAGCTTAACTTGCAAAATTTTAGATTTTTGCTATTTCCAATTTAGTTGTTTTTGGAACTCAAAGTGCTATATCTAGTGACCTGACCTTAATGAATTTTTAATTTCTTGGTAAAATCTCACTCACTACGATGAACGGTTTGAGTCTTAGTTTGAAATTTTTTTGGGGTGTTACAATTCGGGATCTTTTAAAAATTGAAATTTTAACAAAACTTTTATCTTTTACAAAAACACCCTCTATAGTAGTTGTTTGCGTTGTATTACATAATTGTTTACGTGAACACCAAAATAGTGATGAAATATTCGGTGAATATGAAAGTTGATGAAAATGATGAACAATCGGCTCAGGCTAACAAAGTCATGTGCTTTGTGTACTTCACGACGTATGATGCTTGTTGCACTCACTCCAAACTACCACAATTCTCCAGTGTCATGGACACTACTTGTTATTTGTTTTAACGAAGATCCAATTGACTTGTAATATAAACTTATGGTTAGTTTTGATAGTTTTTAAAACTTATTGGTATAAATCATATTTTTCTAAAAAAGTGAAATATGTTTTCCAAATACTATGGCCAAACACATGGTGAAATTTCACCCAAATTTTCACCCAAATAATATGTGCCAAGAATATTTGGAAATTAATGGTCAAACGCTAGCCAATATATATATAATTCTGTATTTTATAAATTTAATTTTTTCAGAACTCCGTTTGTATATTTCACTTGCCAATATACAAATTAAACAGGTTAATTTATTATGATTTTTTAATAAATCATATACAAATAGCTAGGGTAAGCACGTACAAAATTCTGGATTTATACAATCACGAACCAAATTATACAAATTCTAGATTTATACAAATCAGATGAATTATACAAATTCTAGATTTATACTATGCGTTATTATATGGAACTCAACAAATTTCATAAAAATTAATCACATATATAATTCAAAAAAAAGCTTTAAATAATAAAATTGGAAAAGTACGAGTTTAAAAAAGAAAAAAAAAACCACAAATAGCAAACATAATAAGGTTCTATAACTATAGTTTCGATAACTGCACTCCATAGCTATAGTTCTGTTTGCTATAAATTTCTCTTGCAAATATACAAATAGGTAAGTATATACAATTCTATATTTATACATTTAGAAATTTTTTAAAACTCCCTTTGTATATTTCGCTTGTCAATTTACAAATTAAACAGAGTAATTTATTATGAGTTTTTCATAAATCGTATACAAATAGCTAGGGTAAAACACATAGAAAATTCTGAATTTATACAATCAGGAATTGAATTATACAAATTCCGGATTTATACAAATTATACAAATTCCGGATTTATACAAATTATACAAATTCTGAATTTATACAAATCAGATGATTGATACAAATCAGACGAGTTATACAAATCATGTTAATAACAAGAATTAGAGAAACTATAGCCGCGAATTACAATTTTCTTAAATTGTAGCTATAGTACATAATATAGGCTAAATGTTTACTATTTTAGGCAATTTCTCTAAAATATAAGAATTCTAATTGTTAGGCAATGTGTGAAAACTTTGGAAGAATGTAAAAGAAAGAAAATGTTAATTTTAATTTTTTTCGATGTCTTTCTGTCCTTGACAACTTAGTAAAAGGGGAAAAAGAAAGAATATAAACACAAGTTTTATTATGAAATAAAAAAAGAAATATGAAAATGAAAGAATATAAATACAAGTTAAATTAAGGCTTAAGTCATCCACGACTCCTTAAAGTTGTCTGCATAATTCACTTAGACACCTCAACTAAGACTAGTACCTATTGAACCCTTTTACCTATTCAAAAATTGTTCCTATTAGACATTATTTGATAACCAGCAAAAAATATGAAGAGTGTGTGATACACTTGCGCTGACATGGCAAAGTGTCTAATTAAAAAATAACATGTGGCACTGGGGCCCCTAAATTATAGAAAAAAAATATATTTTTTGTTTAAAATTATTTCAAACACATTTTATATCTAATTTTTTTTTTTAAAAAAAAACTTAGAAAATTGAAAATGTCAACCTATTTTATCCAGGCCTACCCCTACCCAACCCCCTTTCATCTTCATCTTCTTCCCAAAACACATTCTTTCTCCAATCACAAAACCCAATTTCTTTTCAAATAACTTGAATACAAATTTTTGAAAAATATATATTTTCATACTAGATTCGTCATAGAGAAGGATTGATATAAGAGTGAAGAAGAAAGAAAATTTTACCGGCGATCATTTCTTCATCGATGACAAAAATAAATTGATAGCTCAAAAATTAATTCTATCAATTTTTTGGATATTATTTTGATAAATTTAGTGGGTTTATATTTGAATTTTAGTAGTAATATTTGTTCGAAAATTGTGATAAACAAATATCGGCTAATTTTTTTATACATAAAAATCATTTATCTTCTTTCGTCATATTTGTTCCATTATTTTTATGAGATTTGAAATAAATCATACGAAAGAAAGTCTTTCTTTCAAATCTCAATCATATGATTTCTTCATAGTTGATTTTCATTTCTTCAGATTTGGAAGAAGTAATATATTTTTTTTTATAAAAAAGAAAGAAAAACAATGTTAGAGTTAAAATAGAAAAAAATTTGCAAACTAAATTATGAAGAAGATGGGAGGGATGGGGTGGTTTTCTTTTTTGAAAAAAGTGTAAATGAAAGAAGATAAAATCTTTTAAGTTAATTATAGTGCCAAGTGTCAATAAAAGAAGAAAAAATGTTTTTTTTTTTTAAAAACTGTTTTGAATTTTTCACGCGCTTCAGGGAAGTGCAAAACACGATTTTTGCCATATTGGCGTTTTGTGTTTAATAGGCACATGTTTTAAACAACTTAAGTATTTAATAGATACAAGTCCTAGTTAAAATGTCTAAGTGAATTATGCGGACAACTTTATAGGGGCCGCAGATAACTTAAGTCTTAAATTAACCATTTGTCACCATCAATCACATTGGCTAAATAATTATATTTATCCTTTTAGTAAATATTATGTAGTTTTTTTTACTATAAATATACATTTTAAAGGAATATTACCATAGAATCAATGTATTTTTAATATTTAAAAATAAGGCCTTAAAAATATGGTCATTGCTTATAATTAAATGACTTTCACAATTTTATCGGCACCGGCAGAAGTGGATTGCCATGCAGTTAGTTAGAGACAATTAGGAAAACATTTTTTTTTCATTTATAAGGAATTTATTTTCATAAATACAATATTTTAAAATAAAATATAAAAAAATTGAAAAATATTTCCATTCATACAAAACTTACATAAACATTTTTCAGAACCAAGATCTTTACTATGTATAAATATCATTGGAAGAATATTTAATGGACCAAATTCCATAGTTTTCATTCCTCCTATACAAACTGAAATGAAAATTGAAAGTAAATAAGATGACCTTTATATATGATGACAAATATTCATTCGTTATGGGATGAATTTTAAAAGTAAATATGATGGCTTTTGCGATAATAGACATTCGTCCTCTACCGATGAACGTTAAAAGTAAATATGTTGGTTGTTATCACGACAGACATCCATCCTCTATCGGATGAACATTAAAAGTAAATATGATTGTCTTTCCATACGATAATTGATGTTCATCCTCCATTGAATGAACTGCAAAAGTAAGTATAATGACAATTACGACAACAGACGTTCATCATCTAGACGACTTTAAAAGTAAATATAATAGCCTTTTCAACGACAGACATGCATCCTCTACCGGATGAACTTTAAAAATAAATATGATGGTCTTTACATATGGTGATAGACGTTCATCTTCCACTGAATGAACTGCGAAAATAAATATAACAACCTTTACGGAGACAAGACGTTCATCCTTCACTGGTTGAACTGTCAAAATAAATATAATGATCTTTATGCCGACATACCTCTATTTTCTATCATATAAACTTTAAAAGTAAATATAATTGCCTTTACGATGACAAAGGCACGTCCTCTAGCAGGAGTAAACTAAATATAATGACTCTTACCATCTCTTTTAACCTTTATATGTTGAATTTGTCTGATGAAAGAGTAATTTTCATAGTGCTATACTTCAATTAAATATCGATCGAGTCAAATGAGAATTCCTCTTTACATAACAAAATTTAAATAACTTTCTTAAAGCGGTACCTTCGTGTTTTAATATGAAAAGAGACAGACAAAGCTTCTTTTTTTGGGATGGGTGCACCTCTACCCTCTTTAGAAAAGCTAAGGAACATGATATTTTTCATCTCTTAGGGCTTGTTTGGTAGAGAGTAAAAATGAGTAATTTCAGTTTCTTGCTTATTTATGTTATTGGATAGGTAAAAAAAGAAATTGTCTCAAGAATATTTATACATAATTTAGAAAAATATTACAGAGTGATAGTCAAGGATCAGGAGTGACTCAAAAATATTATAAGCGCTCTAAAGTTGAATTAAATTTTATTAATATGCCTTACATTTTAAGAAAAATAATAATAATAACAAATATGACTCATGTTTCATTCGACTTATTTGAATTCTAAGAAGTAAAATAAAAGTATTCCTGCGATGTATTTTATTTTTTTAAAAAAAGGTTTGTTTTTTTATATTTATAAAAAAAATAGGTGAGAGTTGGAAAAATAGAACTTGATTCTGGGAATTGATAAACATCCATTCATACCAAACACACCCTTAAAGCAAACACATAAACATTTGCCAAACCAATATTTTAGCTATTTATAAATATCATTAGAAGAAATTTTTCATAGTTTCATTTCTCCGATACGGAGACAGACATTCATCATAAAATGCAAAAGAAAATAAAATAGCATTTACGACCACAACAGTTCATCCTCTATCGAATGAACTATAAAAGTAAATAAAATAGCCTTTATGGCCACAACAGTTCATCCTCTACTGGATGAACTATAAAAGTAAACATGCCTATACGGCAACAGCCGTTCATCTTCCACTGGATGAACATCAAAAGTAAATATGATATTTAATCATTTGGGGGTTGTCAGTGACATTATCTCAATTGCAGCTTGCTTGTACATGTCTTCCACTGTGAATGCTTCAGAAAATTGAACTAACCCACTTCCACCTTTTGCCTGGATATACATCAAACATGTTTTTAGAACCAAGCAATAATAACAATAACAATAATATACTCAGTAAAATTTTATAAGTGGGGTCTGAAGAGTGAAATATGTACTCATGTTTATCCATATTATTTCTATTAGACACTCGACTCAGGTAAAACAATTTAAATAATTTCTAAACATATATAATCTATGACTAAACTATATGTAGTAGCAAATAGAGAATTTCAACCTCAGGGTGAGACTAGGTGGGAGGAGCCATTTCTATATATATAAAAAAGATAGATATATACTTCATTTCATGTGAAGATAAATGTTTGATTAAGCGCAAAACATATAAAATAAAAAAACAACTATATATTTTTCAAACACCTAATTCAAAAGAATTTCTCAACGCGTGTCATTCTTCATTATTTCCTAAGCAATCAAACAAAGACATGTAAAATGAATCCGAGAGTATGCTAACTAAAAAACCCTAGTTCACAATGTTCAAATTGACCAACATATAATACACTACAAAAATGAAAGGACTTACATGAGCTTGGATCATGAACTTGCTTCTGAATTGATCAGATGAAACTTGAGCAGACATAATGTCAATCTTATGTTTCTCCAAAACATAACAAATGATGGTAAATAACTGTGGCTTCTTAGGACAACACACACTAATATGTGCATCCTCACCACAAACATCTAGTATCACATTTGGTGAACTCCATGTCATAAAACCTGTTGGAATAAGGGGACTAGCACCATGAGTTGTTGGTGTAATAACAGTTGAATTGCTGGTTGATCCTTGATCACCCACATATTTCTCCCAATTATTATCAACTTTATGTGAACTCATCAACCTTATGCTATATTCTTCTAGCCTTTCTAGCTTTTGACTTTCAAGTTTTTTGAAAGTATTCTGCAGTTTTACGATGTGGTTCACTGCTTCACCAACTATTGTAGACTTATCAGCCTGCATATACAAAAAAATATGAAATTAATTTAATTTCTACTTCAGAGACGAAGTCAGGATTTTCCCTCATTAAGGGGGAAGTAAACACATACGAAGAAGTCAGGGGAATACCATATATGAGTTAATTAGTTTCAAGTCATTTATTAGTGTCTTGAAAAAAAATCATTTAATAAGTACAAATTACAAAAAAGGCTATAATTTGGAATCTATAATCTTTAAATCCTGTCTATTATGCATCTGACCAATCTATCCTTCTTATAAAACTAATTGTACTAATCGATTTACATAAAAAAAGAGTTATTGATTATAATTAATATGAAAAATAAGCAAGTTTTATCGGTAATAACAAGTGAAAATACGCTACTACTAGTATAATGATTATGTATATGGTTAATGTATACAAATTAAATTGATATAAAAATTAATACTTATTAATTACTTCAATGAGTTATAAAAATCTTATAATTATACGGATTAAGAAAATGTTCTTTTTGACAAATTTAGAATGAAATTAGAATAATGTTAAAAACTTCATATTCTTATGCTAGAAGAGAAAAAACAAATAAATTTATGGAGATTTTTTTTCCTATAACTATATATGCGAAAAAATTGGAAGTCCTATATTGTTTTATCCTTCACTTTTTGGTAAACAAAACACATCTTATTATTCTATTTTGGAATTAACAGGTAGATATATGTACAAATTAGTAATAAGGGGAATGTGTATATCACCAAATAAATTTATTCCAATTGAATCGAGGGTCTACTAGAAATAGTCTCTCTAATTTTTATTTTTATTTTAATTTGTTTTGAAACATTAAATAATATTTCTTTCATTTTTGTCAATTTTTAATCTAACTTCCACATGATATATATATATACACACACAGAATCATGTCTCCTTCAGTAAGCTTCCTAAAACGATTCTCCTAAAATTTATTTACTCAATTTAGAAAGTTGGAAAAAATGAAACTATCACGTATGGTGAATAACTTTTTAAATCATTTTCCAAGTTTCTATTTGATTTTTAAAAAAAATTCATGTTCATTTTTCGAATAATTCTTGATTAGTTGATTATGATTAATTACGGTTGTGGAAAACAATAAAAGGAAAATAACCAAAAAAATCATTTCAGATAATCATTAAATTTATTGAATTATTTCCCTTTTGATCGATAAGATAACTGATAATAAAATATACGGTAAGTCATTGAAATAACTTCTTTTTTACCTTAGCAGGGAGATTAGGAACCAAAGCATGAAGAGTCTCAAACAGGGTTCGCATCTTCTTTCTCCTTTCTCTCTCCGTCCATATGTGTATCTCGTGCTCAGATTCTCCTTTACCTCCGCCTCCATCAACACCAGACATTGGTTCAGCAATTCCCTTACCATTTTTTTTTCGGTTGGGTGGACTTCTCTTTCTGGCAGCATCAATACTCACTTCAACCACCTCATTAACAGCTGTCAGTGGCTGACAAGTATCCGACCTAGTCGGATCTAGCAACTTTTCACCCTCAAACATCTCTCCACTCCCAACTTGATAGTCATTCAAGTCCAGATATGACCAGACATCAGCATATAAATCATGGTCATTCCCGCTGCCTTCATTCATTTTTTTTCTTTTTCAGGTGATCTGATAATGTAACCTATGTTATGCCTATTTATATATATATTTTTTCTTGTAGGGGGAAAAGTGTAAAAAGGAGAAATGAGGGATTGAATATGATAAATATTGAATATGAAAAGAATATAGAGAAGGGTGGCAAAAAGAAAAAAGAGAAAAGTAGAGATAAAAAAGGATGGTTCATTTGTAATGAATAAAAAAAACAAAATACAATCATAAGCCAAAATGTTGTTACTGGCTTCAAAACAAAAAACGGTAGCTAAAGTATTTTTGTTACAGATTTTGTTCTCACTCAATTGGGTCCCAATTCACACTTACCACTACTAAAAATAATTAATTAAATTAATTAATTTAATTACAAATACTAAATTACAAACTTAATCAAGATATTATTCTCATCTATACAAACAGTCTAAGTTTTTTTATCAGTTAAAATAATAATAATTAAAATGATTGTATATAAATATAATTACTTAAGATTTTATTTTTTTAAATGCAAGTCTTAATTCTTAAGTTATATGAATTAGCCTGTGTTGTAGTCTTATAATATAAGAGATTACATGACTATCGTTAATGAGATTTTAATAATAGCTTATTCACGTGATTGTTAATGTTAATGAAATTTCATTAATACCTGGCTCCGACTATATACATTAAATTTTACGCATCTTTTTACTCATTTATTCAAGTTAACCACACTGAATGAATAATTAAGCAAGTGTTTTTCCGTGAATAAAAGTTTTTATCATGCCATATCCGTTCCATATAAAAGAAAAAGATCATCATTTTATTTCATCTTCTGGCCAGAATGTTAAAATGCCTCTAAATACTAATCATGACTTTTCCTTTATTAGGAGAAAAAAAAGGAATTAGTTAGGATATTAATTCCTTGCTAATCCTCCATTAGTTTGTAGCTAGCATTTTTTTAAATAATTCATTAATAAATGGTATAATCGACAAATTTTTATTATTTATTGGTAATTAAATTTTTTTATTGCTATTTCTTTTAATTATGACAATTAAGAGTATCAAATGTAGGGTGGTGTATTGATTGGTTTGGTTTAGTTTTGAGATTTATCGGTTCAACTTATTGTTGATTTGTAGACATGCTAAATCGTTGTAGAACATTAAGATATTGGCCTATCGGTTATAGATTTATCGATTTAACCGTTAAGATTTGATACAAAAAAATCATTGAAATCACTTAGAAACAAGGTGACAAATCAAATGAACCATGCACATGAGTTGACATATTGCATTTTGCTCAAAAGCAAAGACACTCACATTTTAGAATAACGGAGAGTTTGAAACAATCAGGAATACAAGTATGAGACTATACTCTAAGTCAACGACTTTAATGATATACTAAATGGTATAAATATAATTATTTAATTTACTATGGGTTATCGATAATCCGTTAAGAAAAAACTCAACCCGTTAAGAAGCAATAACCCAATAATAAAAAAATCGATACCTTTACCAAAACTACTAAACCAATAACCCATTATTGATAAATTAATAACTTTATTCAGTTCGAAATCGATTTCAATTCGATTTTGAACAACTCTAATCAAATAGATGGATTAAATTGAATTTGAGCATATTAAATTGAATTGAGTTAATAAATAGACAAGTCAAGTTGCTTGGATTGAAATGGACTATAATCCGAGTCATAGCGAAATCCACCAAATTCTTATTAAGTTTTAAATTCTTTATTTGAGTATCTAATAAAACATTTTTCTTCTGTTATAACCATTTATAATAGGAAAAAATACAAGGATATTGTGTTTAAGGCTTTAATTTACAATATAAAATATACTCTTTTTTATTTACAAAACTAAGTTTCTAATTACAAATATGACAATTTAAATTAATACGCATTTTTTTATTTTTTATTTGGGTTAGTGTGCTTATTTTTTGGGACTCATAACAAGATCTTTTTTCTCCCTCTCTCCATTATTCATCTCAAGCACAAAAATATTCTCTCATATGTTTCTCTCTTTTATTAGTCTCTCATCTCTTCCATTGTTAATATCTAGGTAAAACATTCATTCTTGATAATATTTTATTCTTTTATATTCTTTTTAAAAAAAATAAAAAATCATCTCTAATTTAAGAACAAAAATTATTTTTGTTATTGTTTTTTATCCATGAATTCTACTCATAGAAAAAGCCTTAGGTCAAGGCTTCAACACAATATTAATATCCCCATCGTATGTTCTAAATTACGTTTTGAGTTGAATGCATTCACTCTATTCCCCATAAATGAATATGAAAGAACAATTCATGCCATCAATAGTGAAATTTCTTTCTCTGTTACAACTAATTCGGGAAAAGAAAGTGTCACGACCCAACCCATGCCGGGTCGTGCGGGAACTCACTCGAACACCTAAGTAGGAGAACCCTCATATCCCAATAGTTAAAACATGCGGAAAATTAACGAAAATGGAAATACAATATACTAATCAAATTTTATAAATAAGAACCTTTAACCCAATTTTGGTTAAAACTTGTAAAGTAATTAACACCCCCAAGGATCTACTCCAAAACAGGTACAAGAGCTACTAAAAGTACGAACTAGACATAATAATAAATGACATAGCTCCCACCATGCGGAAGGAAAAGTAGAAGTTGCTGGAGAATTCTTCATCTTCATCTAATAAAACCTCACCAACCCTCATCCAATCTATGAAAGGCATAGCAAGAGTAGTATCAGTACAACCACATGTACTGGTATGCATCATCAGTCAATCCGACGCCCACCGCATAACATAAGAAATCAACTAGCAAGAATATGAAATAAACCACTCGCTTCTCCACCTTCACCCTCTCTCGAAATTCCTCCGAATTACACTAGTACTCTTACTACTAACCATGAATCCCTTTCTCCAAGGTGAAGTTTGCCTAAGTAATTACACCACGTACCCTACCTCCACTTTTTCACCCTTGCAACATACGAACAATCCTTTCTCCCAATTACTACAGCCCCTTGAGCCATTGGTCTTCCCAATTCGTTCAACAACGAGATACACAACAAGTTTACTCGACACAAAGGAACAACCAGATATAAGTCCTCACCAACATATAACCACTCTGGGATATCAAAATATCATTTATCATTACGAACCACATTCAATTTCATGATTCTCAAATATCACAGTTATATCAAATCATTGGTCCTCTCATGGAACCAAAACCCAAACAGTTAGCATACCGAAACGTGGTACCCGATCCAATGTTTATGCCGGAATGTGGCAACCGATCCTATAATTATGTCGGAACGTGGCAACCGATCCAAGTTAGTGTGTCGGAACGCAACACCCGATCCATTCAACACGCCACACTCACAATCACAAAGTAGATTCTCATAATCATACAATGAAGTCATGATTCATGGCATTCATCATTCATATGGTCTTATTTACAATTTATGTGATCAATAATGCAACATTCGCACACATACATGTATCATAATGAGCATGAACAAACATACATCACACAATCATTGTAACACCCCGTAACTAGAAAGAACTAGAAAGAAGTTAAAAAGTGGAAATAGTCATTTTTGGAAAGAATATAAAAAAAACTAGAAAATTTGTTAAGATTGTTAAGTTGGATTTTTCATCAACTTCAAATAACCATAACTTCTAGATCAGGATGAGTTAGGTGTGTTTCCAGATATCGTAGGAAATATCTTGGAATAATATTTCCAACGCCGCTGAGTTTGCACGATTCCGAGTTCGTATGAGTGAGATATGACCATTTGAAGTTGGGCTGTTCAAATAAGAAAAGTCTAAAACCGGATTTCTGAAGGGTATTTTAGTCTTTTCCTTACCCAATTATTTTAATCCGTTTTCAAGAGTTTAATTGGGGTCAAATCAGAATTTGGTCAGTTTAGAAAATTGGAAATCTACGCTAGGGCTTAGAGAAAGGAGAAAAGAGGAGAAAGAAGGAGAAACGACAAGATTCGTCAAGAACGTTCAAGTTTGATTGTGGATTTCACCAAGGATTCAATCCTACGAGGTATGTGAGATCACATAGTGTTGGGTTAGTTCATCCACGTGCCAAACATGTTTAATTCAGCGTATTTTCGTCCTAAAGAGATTGAGAATTTGATGTTCTTGAGTTGTATTCTTGAATTTGGGAAGAGATTGAGGAGTTCTTGAGAGTTTAATGTTGATTATTAGAGTTGCTTTAAGTTAGATTCTTGTGTATATGTTTTGGGTACCTGAATCTAAAGAGATATTGAGAAAAAGAATCGAAAATAATTGAATTAAGGTCAGAAAACGAGTTGAAAAGTTTGTCGGGTTTGCTTGGGAAGGGGATGGCGCGACGCGCCCCCGTAGTGCCCGAGGGGCTGGCGCGACACACCTGCAGTGCGCCCGAAATGAGCCCCAGTAACTTGGGTCTGGCGCAGCGCGCCAGGGATGCGCCCGGATCGTCGTTTTCCACCAGTTTTTCATCGTTTAGCCCGTTTAAATCCTTCTAAAGTGTACTAACACTTCCTATTTATTATAACTACTCTAAATGACTTCTAAACATATACAAATCATCCAAAAACATGAACCATAACCTTGAATCCATAAATTCAAATTCAAAGAAAGGTTAGAGCTAAGTCTAGGAAGTTCTTAGAGTCCTTTCAAAAAGTCTTTTGCAAATGCTTTTAACTTTGTTTTAAGAATTAAAGTTCAAGTTGAGTAAAGAGTAAAGAGTAAAGATTGAAGTTCATTTCTTCAAATAAGTATATGGGGACTATGTATTTCCAAGAGTTTAAAATGTTTTCGCATTTAAATAAGAATGGAAACTGAGATTTCCAAAGAGCCTTTGAGCTAGTTTTCAGAAAAGAGTAAATGCTTTCACAATTAAGCAAGAGGGGAAAGTTTGATTTCCAAGGTAGCCTTTGAGCTAAGTTTTTGAGCAATTATCTCAAATCACAGAAAGAAGTATGTTTTTAAACATAAGAGCTAGAATCATATTTTTGGGAGTAGTATTGAGCACCGATATGGGGGAGAGTTCAGACAACTCACAGCCCCCATAAACCATGTAGCCACCATGGGCAGAAAAGGGTCATACTTTTTAGATGATTCCTTAGTTATTTTTAGCATAGACTAGTGGATCCACTTAGTAGTTCAGGTTCTATACCCTCGGCAAGGTATAGGACGGCCCTGACATCATGAGGCAAAACGTTGTATCATCACAATAGCTCTTACGTGATGGTTGTCGGTTAGAGAAACTCCCACAGAAGTAATTGTATTCTTATACACAGTTTATTTGTATTTTTATATACATTTCAGAGTTATATGTATCTTTGCATACACAGAGAGTTGACATCATGTTTTAAACAACTTTTCTTTAAATTGCACTTGTTTTAAACTACTTTATATTAAAATGAGATCAGTTATGTTGAGTTGAGTTAAGCCAGGTAAGTTCTTCAGTTCCTTTCAAGATTATGTCTTGTTTTAGAATTCCCCTCGCATACTCGTATATTCAATGTATTGATGCCATTTGGCCTGCATCTTATTATGATGCAGACACAGGTAACCAGGATCAGCATCCAGTGCATTGTTGATCCAGTTGAGCACTCAGAGTCTTGTGGTGAGCCTCCTTACTTCCGGAGGATCCCTTTTATTGCTTTCAGTTTTATTATTAGTTCATTAGGATGTCGTGGGTCTTGTCTCGACATCCATCTCAGTTGTTTAAAGGCTTTATAGATAGACAGTCAGATGTTAGTTCATTCGTTATTATCTTGTTATTGGCTTATGTTCAGATTTGAGTTGCCACTTTGGCTAAGTTAAATGTTGATTTCTGAAACATTTTGAGTTTAGTTTTGAAAACATGTTGAGTTATCTTGTATTTGGATTCTCTTTCTTATGTCTAAGTCTCACGCGGTGTAAGTAAGCCAGGCCAAGGGTTCGCTTGGGGCCATCAATGGTTCTCAAGTGCCAGTCTCTCCCAGGGTGCAGGCTCGGGGCATGACAATCATAGAATCACATCCATCACCTACACAATAACTCAACCCTACTTAGCCCTAATACATCATCTAAGGCTTATTCCCTTGATTCAATCAACTTACGTTCAGTGCACGAAGGCCTACGCATAATTCCCACCATTGATTATCATTATACTACGCCGTGGGCACAGATTTATAACTACTCAATTAATAAAACCTAGCCTACCTGGGCTCCAAGCAGCTGCACAGAGGAATTGTAGATAACTTTCTGGTTTTTCGGACAACATGATGGTGAAATTGGCCAAGAATCCAGAAGATATCACCATCCTCACCCTTGACTCTCTCCCTCTTTCTTTCCCAAGCTTGGAGCAGCTTTTTGGAGGTTTCCTAGGTGATTTACGTCTAATCTAGGTATTTTAGGAAGAAGGAAGAAATAATATTTCGTGTTATTTACATTCTGTCTCGCCTATCCCGTTTTGGCACCAGCTTATCCGCTGTGGCGCCGCCGCCCTGGCGGGATAGTGGCCTAGTATTTTCTCAAAGTTTAGCTTTCCTAAATAACGATGGTTCAGGTCGTTATAATAGATACCAATTTACCCCTTGGTCGTCCCCGAACGACTAGTGAACGGTTCGTTACGCACCCAACCCTGAAGTCTTTTCAACTAACAACTCGATCCATTACGAAATCACAGATGGGAAGAACTTTTCAAGCCTGATTCAAGAGCGGAAACCCTTCTACTGAGGCGGGGCCGCTATGGTGAGGACATCCCGCTCTAGCGGGAAATCGTAAAATAGTACATAAGAGGGAAAATGAACTTTTCCCCATTTCTTCCTATTCCCTCAAAACTCTCCCCCAAAATCCTCTCAATTCTCATTGCTCGGAACGTCAAATCAAAGGTAAACTTCTCATTTTCTTACACTCTTTACTTCAGTACTTGATTAACAACAATTGCAAACTGCTATTTAATCGATTAGAAACGGTTGGCGGGGGGGGGGGGGGTAGTTTTCGAAAATGAACATAGTTACTAGTCTGATAGAAAAAAATGTAGCATGGATACATCCTTTACGTTTCTGACGTCTCTACAACGTCATGGGCATACGAATTTCGTAAATATATGGTTAAATCGGTGCCAAAATGGTTGGGAGGAGTTAACAAGCCTCTTCGTTTGAAACTCAAATTTGAGGGGTATTTAGGGGTTATTTTGCCGAATTAATAGCATATTTGGGTTCTAGGGTAGTTAATATACTCTGATCTGCTGAAATTTTGTCGAAAACAGGGATTTTGGGACAAAGAGGTGCCATGATCGCGCCTGCTTTTTGTCCCAGATGAAGGTAGCTCTGGCGACCTTCATCCTGCTGTGGCGGCCTCCATCATCCCACTATGGCGGGATATCGAAAACTAGTGGCCTGGTCCCCTTAACTCAAAAATTTCTCTCTTCCCTTTTTCAACCTTAAAATGTCTAATTCTATCGGGTTCTAACGTATATTTCCCATCCCTTGCAGGCTTCTCTAAATGGCTGGTGCTAATGAGGACAATCTACCTTTCATTCGGTTTCCCGATGCTGCCAATCGAGAGAGGCATCACAATTTCTAGAATAATAAATTATGCTGCAAGAGAGGTTTCGTCTTACTCAGGCTGGAGGAGAAAGAGCCTGCCTTCTATGCTCACCTGATGGAGTTTGGATGGGTTTCCCTGACCGAGGCTCCCCCTGTCGCACGTGTTGACTGGGTGCAGAAGTTCTATGATATTCTGCCCACCATCCATTGGGACGACCCTCACCCCATCATCTGCATTCGGGGAGTTGACATCCCCCTGAACGCCACTGCTATAAATGAGGTACTAGAGTTGTCGGAGGCCTCGAATGCTGAGTACGAGGTTAAGTTGAGGGAGATGGATTTGGGCTGGCTGAGGGACACACTGGTGGAGCCTGCACGCCGGGACAGGGTCTATTGGCCTACTGCCGAGGGGATTACTAGTGCGGAGTGGTCACCGGATGCTAAGAGGTGGCTTCACTTGGTCACTAGAAGGATTCACCCGTCGGGCAATTGCACAGACGTGACATTTTCTTGGGCCTTAGTGATGGCGTGTGCGGTGCAGCGTATAGAGCTGAATGTGGGGGCGTAGATCATCTCAGAGTGGAAGATGTTCTACCAGGGTAACAAGAAGGCGTTCTTCCTACCTGGGCTTATCACGACGTTGTGCAAATGGGTAGGGGTGCCCCTCCTAGATACTGATGAGGTACTCCCTATGGATCCCCCCATTCACTATTTTTTGGTTAGACAGGCTCTACTTCTCGGAGAAAAAGGAGGAGGACGGATAGGACCAGCAGCAGTCAGGTAGTCACAGACGAGGACGAGGAGGGAGGCGACGGTACTCGTCCCACTTGGTCTCAGCCTCCACTTTCAACTGCACAGGTAGAGGAGGACTTGGCCATTATCCGGAGGAGGATGGGGTGCCCTATCGCTACCACCACTCCGGTTCCTCCCAGCATTGCCCTAGAGCTTAAGATGCTCCGTCGCAAGCTGCGTCAGGAGAGGAGGAAGGGTCTGGCAAGGGACCGTTTGCTGGTTCGAATATGGAAGGTGGTGAAAATCATGTTTACTTTCGTCTCCCCCGGGCAGGAGATCCCTATAGTGGATAAGGGAGATTTCCATCAGTTCTCTTGTCTGGAGGAGGCCATGACAGGCCTGGTACCCCCGGAGGACCTAGACTCTGACACTGACACCTCTCGGTCCTAGGGTTCTTGATTGTCTCTTCACCCCTATTTGGGCTTGCATTTTAGAACAAGACTTGTTTTTAGCTTTTAGTCTTTCTCTATGTTTTGAAGCACTTAGATGTTGATTTCTAGTTGCTTTTTGCAGTAAATGATTAATTACCAAGTTTTATAAACTATTCTTGATTGCTGAACACTGATTGAATTGCAGGGGTTAGTCCGGATACTATTTAGGGTTCTTATTGGGTAACTTGGAAAAATAGAGGAGGCATGCTGAGGTTCTTCCTCGCCTCATCCCGCTTTGGCGGGAATAATCCCACCCCAGTGGCTCAGACGGAACCAGAACCTGGGCCAAGATTTTTTTCTGGAGTTTTTCTCCTTTCTAAATTTCACAAAGGTTCTAAGCCTTACCAAACAAATTCAGGACAATTCTCTGAGATGAGGAATCCCTCATAGCTAGATTCATCAGTAGCTTAGAAACTAGGAAGTGGATGAGGGGAAGTCAATCTAATCTCGGCCTCGCCCATTCCAACGCAAAATTCGATCATTCAAGTTGGATAGCATTTATCTACGCTAGGATCCGACCTACATGAATAAAACCATTGTCTACCCCCAAGTCAATCCCACGATACCCAAGCATTTACAACTCACATCACTCCAACAATTAGGCCAACATATTGCACATATCAAAGTTCAGACACACATTTATTGTGCACTTAATCATCTCATCGCGTTCAACCAATTACAACTTCACATTCGCAGTTAATTCAGACAACAAGAGGCATGCATTCACCGTTTTTATGACACACTGCACAGACAAGTCCAAAATATTAGCTAGTTTGCATCCATGGATGACCATTTTCCGTCACCCATGCAAGTACGCAACCCTTAGGGCCAGATACCAATTGGAACCTTCTCAGTTCCAATTTTCTCTGCTTGTGGCCCCTTCGTCGTGGCCACGACGTCCAGTTCACTTTGTTGAGATACCAATTGGACTCAACCTATACCACAAGCGACAGTTCGCACGAAAGTAGAGAATGAGTGGAACAATTTCCTAGAATGTTTCCTAGCTTCCTGAAGATTAGATGTGAACGTCAACACACCAATCCACAGGAGTCTAGTCCACATTTTACTCTTGTACTGGGAGATCGGTAACCTGGGCTCTGATACCAATTTGTCACGACCCAATCCACCGAGCCGTGCGGGCCCCACTTTAACACCTAAGTAGGAAAACCCTCATATCTCAATAGTTAAAACATGCGGAAAATTAATGAAAATGGAAATACAATATACTAATCAAATTTTATAAATAAGAACCTTTAACCCAATTTTGGTTAAAACTTGTAAAGTAATTAACACCCCAAGGATCTAGTCTAAACAGGTACAAGAGCTACTATGAGTACGAACTAGACATAATAATAAATGACACAGCTCCCACCATGCGGAAGGAAAAGTAGAAGCTACTAGAGAATTCTTCGTCTTCATCTAATGAAACCTCACCAACCTGCATCCAGTCTATACCAAAAAGGCATAGCAAAAGTAGTATTAGTACAACCACACATACTAGTAGGCATCATCGGTCAATCTGATGCCCACCGCATAACATAAGAAATCAACTAGCAAGAATATGAAATAAACCACTCGCTTTTCCACCTTCACCCTCTCTCGAAATTCCTCTGAATTACACTAGTACTCTTACTACTAACCACGAATCGCTTTCTCCAAGGTGAAGTTTGCCTAAGTAATTACACCACGTACCCTACCTCCACTTTTCCACCCTTGCAACATATGAACAACCCTTTCTCCTAATTACTACAACCCCTTGAGCCATTGGTCTTCCCGATTCGTGCAACAACGAGATACGCAACAAGTTCACTCGACACAAAGGAACAACCAGATATAAGTCCTCACTAACATATAACCACTCTGGGAAATCACAGTATCATTTATCATTACGAACCACATTCAATTTCATGATTCTCAAATATCACAGTTATATCAAATCATTGGTCCTCTCATGAAACCCAAACTCAAACAATTAGCATACCGGAACGTGGTACCTGATCCAATGTTTATGTCGTGGCAACCGATCCCATAATTATGCCGGAACGTGACAACCAATCCAAGTTAGTGTGTCGGAACGCAACAACCGATCCATTCAACACGCCACAATCACAATCACAAAGTATATTCTCATAATCATACAATCAAGTTATGATTCATGTCATTCATCATTCATATAGCCTTATTTATAATTAATGTGATCAATAATGCAACATTCGCATACATACATGTATCATAATGAGCATGAAAAAACATACATCACACAATCATAAAATCACATCCATAACCTACACAATAACTCGACCCTACTTAGCCCTAATTCATCATCTAAGGCTTCTTCCCAAGATTCAATCAACTTACGTTCGGTGCATGAAGGCCTACGCATAATTCCTACCATTGATTATCATTATACTACGTCGTGGGCACAGATTTATAACTACTCAATTAATAAAGCCTAGCCTACCTGGGCGCCAAGCAGCTGCACGGAGGAATTGTAGATAATTTTCTTGTTTTCCGGACGACATGACGGTGAAATTAGCCAAGAATCCGCAAGATATCGCCATCCTCATGCTAGAATCTCTTCCTCCTTCTTTCCCAAGCTTGGAGCAGCTTTTTGGAGGTTTCCTGGGTGATTTACGTCTAATCTAGGTATTTTAGGAAGAAGGAGGAAATAAGATTTCGCGCTATTTATATTTTGTCTCGCCTATCCCGTTTTGGAGCCATCTTATTCCGACATGGCGCCGCCGCCCTAGCGGGACAGTAGCCCAGTATTTTTGTCGAAGTTTTGATTTCCTAAATAATGACGGTTCGGGTCGTTACAGAAAGGTAAGGAGAAAGATGTTAGTGAAAATTCTATCATTATTACCTTCAAATCGACAAAAAAGAAGGTAAGGAGAAAAAATTACAACTGTTAATTCGAAGAAGATCCGCATGATCATAGTGAATATGATTTGTATCATGTAGTCCATAAATTATCGGAATAATTTTTAAACACAAAAAAAAATTAGTGTATACACTTTGGTGATCGATTTGGTACAATTGTTGATGATATGTTATTTTAAATGATGATATATATGATGGAATATACTTTGATGGCTGATCTGGCACAATAATTGATGATTTGTTGGTTTTTAACTATGATATATTTTAGTGTATATATTTTGATGGATGATATAGTTAAAATATTGGTAATATGTTGATTTAAATTTGATGGATGATGTGACTAATTTTTGGTGATTTGTTGATTAAGAATTATAAAAGAAAATGATCTATAATTGATGGTAAGGTTGATTTTAATTATATGTTCGAACTCTACCATGCATTACACCATAATCTAATCAAGTATGTACCAACTTTTAGTATCATCAAGTTAATTTACATGGTGTACAATGTGGTGTAACCTTTGTGTCAAATTCAAATTTTAATAACTATACAATTAAAAATAATTGGTGAATTTGTTGGTTTAAAAATAATTGTGATTTGATGATTTGAAGTTGCAATAGGTCATAGTGTATGTATTTTGTTGTATGATATGAATAATTTTTTGATGATATGTTGATTTATAACTATTACAAGTATTGATTTATAATTGATAGTAAAATTGATTTTAGCTATATGTTACAACCCTATAATACGTAACACCATAATCTAAACGATCAAGTATTACCAACTTTTGAGTATCATCAAATAAATTTTCATGCTGCATAATATGATTTAACCTTGGTGTCAAGTTCAAATTAATCTAAATCAATTTTACCATAATGAATGAATTATAACAAATCATAACCAAATGAATTTTAAAAAAATAAATTAAAACTTTGATGATAAAGTTAATTTTTGTTATATGTTCCAACCTAGATTAGTGTAAAAATGATTTAAATAAAAGAATGAAGGGACATAAATAAGAAAAAACAAAGAAAATTTTAGGAAAATAAAATGCAGTAAAAAATGGTTTAAAAAAAGGAAAGGAGAAAGAAATGACTGAAGAGACAGAAATAAGAAAAGGAGGGAGAAAAAATTCAGAAAAAAAAAGTGGAGAGAGAAAAAGAGAATCTTCTTTTAGGAAAAAGATTAGATAAGAAGAGAAAAATAGGAAGTAAAAATATTGAGGGGAGATATTTTAGAAAGAACAATAAAAAAAGAGAGTTTTTAGGGACAAAAAACGTGTCCCTTTATTAAATTTTTCGTTTTTATTTTGTTTTGTAAAGATTTTATTGTTATGTTGTTGAAAAGTCAAACTACGGTTATATAGAAGTAATTTGTGTGCTTAAACAGTATAATTAAGTTTTTTTCCCAAAATGAATTCAGTGTCAAAATAAATTTTATTATTGTGAAAAATCATCTATTCTCAAATCTGTTCAAAATTTGGTAATCTAACAAACGCATCAAATTTTTATAGTTGAAATTATAAAATCAAATGTATATAATATTATAATGGGAAAAAAACTTGATTATACAGATTTGAGAATAGATGAATTTTCGCAATAATAAAATTTAATTTGACATTGAATTTATTCATGCAAAAGTTTTATGTATCAGTTGATTTGAAGAAAAATATTGCAAGAATATAATGAGAAATCCCACTAAACAAAAAAAAGAAAAACAATAGATTTATTGAAAAATAAGATGATAATTAGATATTGTTAACGTATTATATCTTCAAACAAATAAAATCATATAAACTATATAATAGGTTCAATTTTAAAATGGTCAATAAATTATTTATGATACATTAATCAACTAATTGCATAATGAGTGGGTATGTATACTAATTATACTTAATAATAGAAGAGTGATAAATTATCTCTTGAATTTTTAAATTCAAAGAAGTAAAAGTGGACTTCTATTACTTTTAGTATAATGAGCAAAGTAAAAATGAACGAAGGGAGTATTATAAGGGATCAGTTGCACAAGTGCCTCTATTTTGAATGGTCTTGAATTTTTATTTTATTTTTAATGCAACGTTTTAGTCGTATAGGCTATTTTATTAATTAAAACCAATTAATAAACAAGTACTGGCCTTAGCCCAAGTTAACAATCAAATCTATTTCTAAATAGCAAAGTATACTTTCCTACTTAAACTTTCTATATATGCTGAGCTCTGCGCAGATTGTGCCCATTCTTCTCCTTCACTCTAGTTATGTTGCCTCCTGCTCTTTGCTTTGGATCTTCCTGTCGATATTTCTATCTCTGTTGATGCCTTTGTGTATTTGGATTTTGGATCCTTCTAGTTCGAACTCTTAATGATGGGATTTGTTCTTTTTTTGTATTGATGATCTTTTTTCCAATTGTTGGAAGTTGTTGAAATGAATTGAATGATAGCTTGTTATTGCTATCAATTGCTAGATTTGCCATATAGTCTGCCAATTTATTTCCTTCCCTGAATATATGATGTATTCTTACCTCTATTTTCTTCAATGTTTGTTGTAGTTCATCATAATCTTCTGCTAGTTCCCAAGGTACTTTCCAAACCCCATTAATAACGTTTACCATCAGCAATGAGTCTGACTCCACCACTAGTCTCCTTACCTGCATTTCAGCACAATATTTTATCGCCTTAACTATAGCCTTCATCTCCGCCTCCACATTTGTTGTGATTCCAATGTTTCTTGCTTCTGCATATATTAAATCCCCTGTGTTATTCCTCAAAATGAATTGCTATGCTCCTACCCCTGGGTTCCCTTTACATGTGCCATCCGTGTTACACTTGATCTCTCCTTCTCGAGGTAGCTCCCAATTTACGACATGGTGGTACAACCTAGGTTTGTAGTCACCTAGAATCTTGACTATGTCCTTCCATTCCTTTCCTTGTATCTTTATCCAATGGATTCCTCTCCTGATCGTGTACTAGATGGTTTGAATCACTTGTTGTATCATTCCTTGGAGTGATAAATCCCCTCCATGCTTCTTGTTATTTCTTCTTTTCCACAACACCCATATTATCACAGCTGGTATTAATTTGTATACAAAGTTCAGCTTGCTTGGTCCATCTGTGTACCACCATTTTTCCATGACATGTGGTAGTTGTATCCCCTCCATTGCTAGACCTGCAAAATTAGCAAAATACCTCCATAACTTTTCAGCTTTGGAGGCCGTTAGAAATAAATGCTCCATGGTTTCTTAGTGGTATAGTTCCAACACCAACATCTTGAAACCACACTAATTATCATTCTTTGTAGATTGTCATCAATTGGGACTCTTCCCTTCCACATCCTCCATAAAAAGAAGTTAATCTTAAAAGGAAGCTCTTTATTCCATATATGGTTATAAATCTCTCGTTTCTCCCTCTTGTGTCTTAGTATCTCCCAAGCTGATTTAACACTGAATACTCCGCTGGTATCCCCCATCCACCATGCCTTGTCTTGACCACTCTCCATTAGTTTTGGGCTAATGTTTCCTACTATGTGCTCCACCATCTCCTCTGTTAAGTACTGCCTCAACTTAATACAGTCCCATCTGTCTTCCTTTATGAATTCTTTTACTTCTATTTCGTCATCCCTTTGATTCTGATCCTCTACGTAATATAAGGCCCCTTGTTTCGTCCAATTATCAAACTAGAAGCTTGCCTCTCCCGTCTTAAGCTGCCACCAAATATTATGCTCCACTTATTCTCTAGTACAAATCATTTTTTTCCATACATGTGAGGCCCCCATTCCTTGAGCAATCACCAGATGCTTCTTTTTGCAGTATTTGTTCCACATGTAGTGAGCCCATAAAGAGTCTGATGATCTTCTAAAATTCCACTAGAGCTTTGCAAATAACGATTCAGCCACTGTATGTAACGATCTGAACCCTAGACCTCCCTCCTCCTTAGGGAAACATAAATCCTCCCAAGCAACCTAATGTTTTCCTTTAATTCCACCTATTTTACTCTAGAAGAATTTCACCAGAATTTTATGCATTTGTTCTATCACCCCTTTCGGAGGATTCATGGCTGACATTAGGTATATAGGAAGGGACTGAAGGACATTATTTATAAGCACGTACCTGCCCCCATACAATAATAACTTGCTATGCCAAGACATGACCCTTCTGCTAGCCTTTTTGATCAAATCTTCAAAGTGACTTATCTTCTTCCTTCCATAGAATACCGGGCATCCTAAGTATGTAAAAGGAAAATTTCCAATTGTTATCCTTGACAACTTTCGAATTCTATGCTTTATACCTACAGGAATCTTTTCCTGAAGATACAACAAACTTTTATCCATGTTGATAAGATGGCCTGAAATCTTTTCATATCTATTAATCATCATTTTAACTGATCTTTTGTTCCCCGAGCAAAACAAGATTGTATCATCCGCATATGATAGGTGATTAATCTTTTCACTCCATTTTAGTAATCCATACCCTATGTAATTTGAGTCCTCATTCAATCTATTCAAATTTCTATGCAGAACTTCAACTGCATTTATAAATAAAGTAGGGGACAATGGGTCTCCTTGTTTAGTCCTCTTGAAGATTTGAAAAAACCATACGATTTTCCGTTGATTAAAATAGAGTACCAATTGTTGGAGATTAACCTCCAAACCATATCAATAACTCTCTCTGTGAAACCAAATCTCCTCATCACTTTTATCTAGAAAAACCACGATGCCCTATCATATGCCTTAGCCATGTCCAGCTTCACAACTACATTATGATGCTTGTTTCTTTTGTTAATGTCTCTTATAATCTCTTGGGCAAGCAACACATTTTTCGCTATACTTCTCCTCTTCATAAATCCTATCTGGTTTTTTGAAATTATTGCTGGCAGTACCTCCGATAATCTTCCATGAATCACCTTGGATATCACCTTATTTATGTAAGTGCTTAGACTAATAGGCCTTAGATCCGTAAATCTTGTTACTTGTTCTTTTTTGGGAATAAGAACTAGATTTTTATAGGTCACATATCTCGGAAATTCCCACCCACAAAAGAAAGCAATTACCATTTGAGTAATATCCTTCTTTATAATCTCCCAGCAATCTTGAAAAAATTTACCCGAGAAACCATCAGGAGCACACGCACTCTCGCTGTTCAAAGAGAAAACAACCTCCTTTATTTCTTCCTCGGTGGGTGTTATGTCCATGCTTTCCTTTTGTTCCTCTATAATAAGCTTTGGAATACAATCCAACATTGTCTGATCATCATATACAGTATCTTGTGAAAACTGTTTTTCGAACACTTTCACAGCTTCCTCTCCAATACTCGTAGGATCCTTGAGCAGCACCCCATGTTCATCCTCCATCTCATTTATATGAAGTCTCCTTCGCCTACCTTTCACATATGAATGAAATTTTTTTGAGTTTCTATCTCCATCATTGAACCACTTCATCCCTGATTTCTGCCTCCAATATTCCTCCTCTAACTTGTAGTATTATTGAAGCTCGTCCTCTGCCTGAACTAGCTCCTTTCTATTTTGGTTTGTACTATTAATCTCAAATTGTAGTTCCTTCACTTTAACATCTTCCATGGTTGCAACCTTATGAAAAATGTCCCCGTACGTTTCTTTACTCCACGTAGATAACACATGCTTCAAACGATTCATCTTTTCCTTAACTATGTAGAAAGGGCTTCCTTGTATATCACTTTCCCAATTCTCTTTCACCACCCGATAAAACTTCTCATGTTTGATCCAGAAATTTATGAACCTGAAAGGTTTACTGTACCTCTCATGATTTGCATTACACATGACATGCAGTGGCGCATGGTCAGAACCGTCCCTTATGAGATGATGCACTTCGGATATAGGGAACTGATTCACAAACTCTGTGTTCCCAAATACCCTATCCAGTCTTTTAAAAATACAATCTTCCTCTATTTTTCCGTTCCACCATGTATACTTGCTCCCTATAAACTTCAACTCATTCAAAGCACATGAGTTTATACATTGAGTAAAGTCTATTGTCTCATACTGTGTCACAGGTAGTCCCCTAGCTTCTCTGATGCATCCATGATTACATTAAAATCACCTCCCACCACCCATGGTACATCTATATTGCCGCTAATGTTCTCCAGATCATCCAATCATTCCATTTTGTCCAAGGAATTACACCTTGCATATACCGCAGTAATAATCATCTCCTTCCCAATTTGTTTATTTTTAAAATTTACAGTGATCTGCTGGTGACTATCCGTAATCACTTTTCCGTCCCATTCATTATTCCAAAAAATCCATATTTTGGATGAGCAGTTTGCCACCGCGTTTGTCATCCCAAGCTTTCTTCTATAGTGTTCTAACTCTTGTATGATAATTTGTTTCTTTTCTTGAGATCTATCAATCGCTCAAAAGAATTTTGCGTACTAACTGACCTAATGTTCCAAAAAAGTAGTTTGTCCATCATCATATAGACAGTGGTGGTTTTGCCGAGCTACTCCGTGTGCTTCTACCCTTAACAACAACTTGATTAATCTTTCTTCCCGTTCTCAGTTCCTTTGTATGCCTTGGTGACAGATCCCCATCTCTACTCACTTCATTAATATTTTCTTGGATATCCTCATCTTCAACGTCTTCTCTTTCTTCCTCCGTCCTTACAAGCCCTTACATTTGTTCCTGTTGAATTGTATCTTGTTTCGCCTACCCTCTATTATTTTCTCCTTGCCTATTAAGTGATGATCCTTCTCCCTTGGTTGTGTTTGGTGGGTCTGGTGGCTTCTCTTTTTCGTTATTACCAATATAATCCCATTCATCATCCTTCTCCATATCGTTTGGATTTTCTTTTTCCAATTCTTTGGCTTTCATCTTTGTTCCTACCTCTTCGTTACTTTCTTCTCTTTGTTCAGGTCCTCATCCCCTTTGTTCCTTTCTGTTAGTGCTTTCCCCAGTTTCATGTTCTCGATTAATTTTACTCGTTGAGCCGTCCTTCTCTTCACTTTGTTCACCAGAAATCTCCTCTACCCATTTGTTTCCTTGCTTTGCACCTTTGTCCTCCTTGTCATTCCCTGTCTTTGGCGTTGTGATTGTTTCCTCTTTTTCTTTGTGAGGACTTGGTATTGTTGTTTCGACCTCTACATTCAGTGCCTCAAATTTGTTTCATGTGCTAACATCTTCTTGTCCAGCTTTTTCTTTTGGGTTCCATCTCTGAGTCCTTCCTCCCCTGATCTGATATCCACCTCTTCTGGTTCCATTTTTCACCTTTGGTTCATGAAAAAAGTTTTCCTTCTCTTTCCCCATGTCACTTAGTTCTTTCTTATTGTCCCTGGTGCTTCCTCCTTTCTTTTTGATTTGTCTATTGCCTCTTCTAGCTCCACCTCTCCCTTTTCTTTAGGATATAGTTCCGGATGCAGTACAAAGCATTCTTTCTCATTATGCCCTTGCAACTTACAATTTTTGCAATATTTGGGTTGATAATCATACTTGATGGTCACCCATTTTGCAACTATTTCTCTAGTCTTTTTCTTGATTCCAACATTAACTATGTTAGGGAATTCACCCAGCAGGTCTACTTCCACTTTGACTCTGGCGCAACTTGGTCTCGTTTTATTGTTTGTGGCCAAATCAACTTGTAGTGGTTTACCTACCGCAGCAGCTAGTGAAAAAATTGTTTCTTTTCCAAAAAAATTTGGAGGTAAAGTCAGTAAGGATATCCATGCAATTACAATCGATGTTTCTTCCAATGGATCAAACAGAGGATCCCATTTAAATGTTCTCATCGGGTAATACCAATTCCTATGAGCAATATAAAAAATAGGCTTTGATAGCAGATTCACATAGTCTTCTATCCTTGAGGCCCTTATCAATACATACTGATTACATAGAAGACCTATGTTTACATCCCCTTTTAGTTCACATTGTTTTGGAAGGATCTTCATTAACTCTTGTATATCCGCCCATCCATATGAGAACTTTCCTACCACCGCGTATTCTAAGTCTTCATTAACAATCATCTGTGATATCTCCTCTTCATTCCATATGACCCTTGGTTCTCCATGCAAATACGTTAGCGGCTTCATTGGCACAGGTGCACGTATTGACACCGTAGGTTGTAACGTATCAGCATAAGACTTCTCCCCCTTTCCTTGCACGATGGGTACTGGCGGAACAACCTCGGCTGCCCACCGACCATCATGGCCTTAACAATGGATTTTTTTTTTGCAAGGCATAGTTCAGGTAAAGTTATGCTTCATGCATAAGTTCAATGATACAAATTAGGCATAATACATTAATGTAATTTTTAATTTGGCTTCATTTTACATATATGCCCTCCAACTTTGCGTGTGCAAAAGTAGACACTTAAACTTATATAAAGTTGAACAAGTAGACACATGAATCCTATGTGACTTAAAACATATAGGACACCATGTATGATACAAATTGTCATGTAGGATGCCACATAGGATGTGGGTGTCTATTTTTCAGCTTTATATAACTTTAAAGGATCGTTTGGTGTGAGGGATAAAAACAAATAGTCTTGGAATAAGAAAATAATATAGGGATAAAATCTTGGTGTCTTGTTTGGTAGAATAACTAATCCCAAAATATTTAATTCTGCGATAACTTGTTCCCAACCAAATGACCCCTAAGTGTCTACTAGTGCACACCTAAAGTTGGAGAATATAAATATAAAATAAGGCCAAGTTAAAAAGCATATTTATATATTATGCGTACAAAATTAAATATGCCTCAAAGTATAAGTTCACTGGCACAAGTGCAGGAGAAATTATGTCCAAGAAACAAGTTATGCCTGAAGGAAAAAAAAAAACTCAAGGCAGAAGTACAGATTTTGTAGAGCTTTGAATTACTTACTTTTTAATGATAAGTTCATTGGTTTCTCTATGCATAAAAGGGGTCCCCAAATTACTCTCCTTAGTTATGCAAATGACTTAATCTTGTTCACTTTTGGTTGTAAGTACTCCATTAAGTTGATTATGAATTTTTTGTACAAGTACCAATTGACTTCTGGGCAGGAGGTTAACAAGGACAAAAGTTTTTCTTACCCACCGTAAGACAAATAATCAGGATTAAATGATGAATCGGGTATACTCAATCCTCTTTCCCCTTTAATTATTTAGGTTGTCCAATATATAGTAGTGCAAATAATTTGTTATTTCTATGATATTTCCAAAAAGATTCTTAACAAGATTGCAGGGGTTGGCAAGGCAGATTACTTTCTTCAGGAGGTAAAGTTAAAATAATTAAGCATATTCTTCAATCTCAGACTCGGTATATTTTTGCTTCTTTAATGCCTCCAAGCGTTGTTATCAAAGAGATAGAAATAATGCAGTTTGCTAATTTCTTTTGGGGACAGAGAGATGGAAAAATAGCTATCACTGGGCTTCATGAAAAACATGTCTTTTCCTACTAAAGAAGGTGATTTGGGTTTTAAAAGCTTAATAGATATATGTCAGCTAAAAGATTGAGGATATAACCTTCTCTTTGGGCTCTTTTTTTAAAAAGCTAATTATTGCCAAAGGAGTAATCCAAACTTTAAGGTAATTGCTACTAAAGATTCTACCGCTTGGAAAGACTTGCTTTGCATGAGAGACAAGATGGAAGTGTGGAACAACATATTATATGGAAGATAAACTCAGGTAATAGTATGTTCTGGTTCGATAACCGGACTCAGGTAATAATTTTCCTTTTCACATGATTAATCCAAATCGCAAACCTGATAATGCTAAGGTTAGAACCTACATCACTAACCATCAATGGGACTTGGATCATATTCAATATCCCATACCATAAAAACCTTGAACTTAATCAAAGGTACTCAAATCGGCAGTGGAGATACAAATGATAAAGCTATCTGGAAATTAAGTCATAATGGTTATTTCTCTTGTTCAAAATCTGAGGGAAAAAAATGTTGCTTATCCAATATACAATTATATATGGATAAAGGAAATCCCATTTAAGGCATCCTTTCTTATGTGAAGAATTTTGAGGAACAAACTTCCTATTAATTCTTCAATGTCCAGATTTAATATAAATGTAAATTCATCTCCGAGTTGTTCTTGTTGCAAAATTGCCCAGCATGAAACTAATGATCATTTATTTGCAGTTAGTGACATGGCCAGGTAGACTTGGTCTCAGATATCTAGACCACTTGGTTTCAATATCACTAGAAACACAGTCAACTCAATTGTGTGGCAATGGTGGAGGCAACAACCAAAAAACAACATCCACAAATATATTTTTCTCATCACTCCTATTATTACATATTGGGAAATCTGGAAAGCCAGATGTATATAGAGATAAGAAAAGAAAAAAGTTATTGCTTCTGACTAAGGGTGTACATGGTCGGGTTGGTTCGGATTTTTCAAATATCAAACCAAATCATTTGTGTCGGATTTTTAAATTTATAAACCAAACCAAACAAATAAAATTCAGATTTTTCAACCTCGGGTCTTTTCGGAATTTTTTTGTTTTTCGGGTTTTTCCGGTAAAGTATTCATACAAACATATAATTTACTTGTACTTCAGATATTTCTTTAGTCCTACCAAAATACAACTATCTAAGGTGTTTCTTAAGAAAATAACATAAAATATGTTATGATTAATGATACTAAAATATCCAACAAAAAAATAATAATAATGAAATTGTGTAAAACAAGTATTGCAAATTAACAAGTCATAATGAAAATGATCATAATTTAAAAGTACTAAATCATGCTAAAATAAGTTTAATAAGTATTAGTTACATGACTAAATACTAAAAGAAATTAAAATTAGATTATGTATTTTAATTGTATACACCAATGTAAAACTAAAAAACAAATATTCAATATTATTGTCATTCTTAGTGTTGAATTGATTTTATTTTTGCATTAGTACTAATTTGATTTTGATTTAAGTTTTATTATAATTACCAACATCTGTGGACTATAATCTTTATTGAACCATTCAAAATTCTAAGTTTCAAACTTGAAATAATATATTAAAAGATAAAAACTATGATAACGTATAAAAAATATTGACAAATTATATCAAAGTAAATATTTTTATGCATAAAATAAAATTTTAAAATTATATATAATGTCGGGTTGGTTTGGTCTCGGGTTGGTTTTTTTAGTTAAAACAAAACCAACCCAAATATAATCGGGTTTTTTTTTCAATACCAAACCACTAGTCTGGTTTTTTTTCCGGTTTGACTTGGTTTGCGGTTTGGTTCAGTTTTCGATTCGGTTTTGTACACCCCTACTTCTGACATATGCTTTCAATTTCTTTTTCAGGTTAAAGCAACTATTAGAAAGAAGTTCAAATTCATAGATTACACCTTGAATTGGAGCAAAGTATATCTTATGGCTGAAGACTTTAAAGCATTAATCATAAGCAGGATGATACACTGGAACAAACCTAATGGCAATAATTGGAAGCTCAATACCGATGGGTGTTACATCAGAAACCAAAACAAGGTTGGAGCCGGAGGAATTATTAGAAATAGAATTGGGGACATGATTATATCTTTCTCATACCCTACTCAATGCTACACTAACAATTATAGTGAGGCTCAAGCAGCTTTGATTGGTATCTCTTGGTGTCTTGATCAACAATTTGAAGCTTTGGAAGTAGAATTGGATTCTCAAATTGTGGTCCGAATGATTAATGGGAGTTGTAAACCACCTTGGAGAATCCACAACCTCATTGAAGACATCAAGAATAAGATTGCTCAAAGAAATATAATAGTAAAACATTGTTATAGGGAAGGAAATGAAGTTGCAGATGCTCTTGCTAAGTACGCTACTACTATTCAATAATAAGATTAAGAACAAGAGGAGTTTGAGAAAATAAGAGCAGATTGATTGTTCTGCCGTGTGTGCTTTTTATTTATAGACTTTGTACATGTTTATGATTAATATAAGAATCCTTATCTACTACATATTCTAAAGGAAGAGTAATCCTTTTGTTACAATGAATAAGCTACAATAATCGAATTTTAGTTGATGATGGACTCTAATAGCCCCCTGCAAGATCATGTTCAGGAGCGAACCAAGAGCTTGGATGGAAGATTGAGGGACCGACTTGTGCCAACAACTTTGGTAAAGATATCTGCAATCTGATTTTGAGATGAAACATAGAGAACCACTAAAGATTGATCTTCAACCATTTCTCGGATAAAGTGGTAATCAAGACGAATATGCTTTGATCGTTGATGGATAACAGGATTCCGAGATAAAAATTGTGCACTAAGATTATCACAAAGGACTATGGGAGGTGCAGTGAGAGGAGCACGTAGTTCACTGATAAGTTGTTGGACCCAGATTAATTCAGTAGTTGCAAATGCTAAAGCACGATACTCAGCTTCAGCACTTGAGTGGGCGACAATCTTTTGTTTTCGCGAAGACCAACTGATTAAGTTACCTCCATAGAATAGTGCAAAGCCATGTTGGGAGCGACTATCATCAAGATCAGAGATCCAACCAGCATCCGAAAAGGCCACAAGACTAGAATCAGACATAGGTCGTAGTAAGAGGCCATCATGAATGGATCCTTTTAGATATCGAAGTATGCGTTTGACAGCTAACCAATGAGCAATAGTGGGTGATTGCATAAATTGGCATACTCAATTGACTGCGTAGGATATTTCTGGACTAGTGATGGTAACATATTGAAGAGCACCAACGACACTATGATATAAATGAGCATCAGGCAGAGGATCACCAGAAAGAATAAGTCGCAATCCAGGTTCAGTCGGACTAGAAATAGGCTTAGCATCAGCCATGTTTGTTCGACGAAGTAAGTCACGAATATACCTGCCTTGAGATAAAATGATCCCATTTGATGTTGGAGAGACTTCAATACTAACAAAATAATTTAAGGAACCAAGATCTTTGAGAGAGTATTGCTGATCAAGAGTGTGAATAAATGAAGTGATGAAATCACTATCACTACCAGTTATAATATGGTCATCAACATAGACAAGAACATATGTTGTATGCTTAGAAGCTTTCTGCACAAAAAGAGAAGAGTCAGATAAACAAGAGTGGAAGCCAGTGCTGAGGAGAAAAACCTTTAACTTATTGAACCAAGCACATGGTGGTTGTTTGAGGCCATATAAGGCCTTGTTCAATTTGCATACGAAATGTAGCCGATGAGGATCAACGAATCCTTTCGGTTGCTCCATAAACACTTGCTCAGAGAGATCACCATTTAAGAACACATTGTTGATGTCAAGTTGCCGAACATACCACTTGTTTGTCACAGCCAAAGACAAGATTAGTCGAACAGTTATGGGCTTAACGACGGGACTAAAAGTATCAAAGTAATTAACACCCTCTTCTTGGTGAAAACCTTTAGCTACAAGACGAGCTTTGTGACGTTCAATTGATCCATCAACTTTCCTCTTAATCCTGTAGACCCATTTACAACCAACAATTTTAGAGTTAGACGGTGGTGGAACTAATGTCCATGTCTTATTTCGCATAAGAGCTAAAAATTATGTCTGCATAGTATGGTGCCACTCAGGAAATTTGGAGGCTTGATGATAAGTTATAGGTTCTGGAATGTGATAGGGTTCAGGAGGTAGAGAATGGTGAGATGCTATAAGAGCTTTTGGTTTTAGGGAATTGGTTTTACTTCGAACAACCATATGATAGTGAGAGGTGTCTGAGGGGCGAAAATAGGAAGGAGTTGTGGTCGGGTAAGAGGAATCAGTAGATGGTGGTAGATGCTCAAGTGGGTCAGTGAATGGTACATGCTCTATTTGTGGAGGAGCCTGAGGGTGTACAATAGAGGGCAAGTTTGTATGATTAAGTTGCTCAGATAAAGGGATAGATGATGCAACTAGAATATTTGAGAATGACTTTGGAGCGATAGAATGTGTAGGAGAATGTGAACGCACTTGTTGAGAAGCTTGACTGAGTAAAGAGAAAGATGTGTTGTGAGAATGTGACGAGGGACAAAAGGATTTTGGCATCGACAACATGGAGATAAGGGAAAGTATTTTCATCAAATACAACGTGGCGAGTAATATAGATTCGAGAGGATACAACATGATAACAGAGGTAACCTTTGTGATGAGAACTATACCCAATAAAGACACAAGGAAGGGATCGAAAATCAACTTTATGATGATTGTAGGGTCGAAGAAAGGGATGACAAAGGCAACCAAAATTTTTAAGAAAACCATAATCAAGAGAACTTTTGTAAAGTAATTGATATGGCGATTTGTAAGACAAAGAAGAAGATATGGTAAAAAGGATAATATTAGATAAGTATGTAGCAGTGTTAAATGCATTTTCCCAAAATTGAAAAGGAAGAGAAGCATGAGAAAGAAGAGCGAGTCCTTTTTCAATTATAATTCGATTTCGGCGTTTCGATGCACCATTTTGTTGAGGTGTATAAGGACAAGAGATACGATGATGAATACCATAATTTTGTAAAAAAGATGACACATTTCGGTACTCACCTCCCCAATCAGTTTGGATGGATTTTATTTTAGTACCAAACTGCGTTTCAATTAAAGCCTTAAATTGAGTGAATAGTTGAAAGACTTGTGATTTATGTGACATGAAATATATCCAAATAAATTTGGTGCAATCATCAATGAATAAAACAAAGTAGGAAGATCCATTAATAGAAGAAACGGGTGAAGGTCCCCAAACATCAGAATAAATTAATTGAAAAGGACTACTGCTAGAAACATGAGAATCAGAAAAGGGTAAGCGTCTACTCTTTCCTAGTTGACAAGGTTCACAAACAGTAGGAAATTCAGAACTAGAAATAGGTAGCCTAAAGTTAGACACAAGCCACCGAAGTAGAGCTTCATTTGGATGAGCCAGTCGACGGTGCCAACCAACAAGAGAAGTGCGTTCACCAAGAAATACTGAAGGTGGGGAAGACCGAGAATGAGGTGATGGAGGTTGAAGACAGTAAAGGTCATCATCAAGTGCTCCTCGAAGTAGTTTCCTGCCCTGCAAATCCTTCACATAACAAACATAAGGATGAAATTCCATATAGACATTGTTATCACGAGTTAATTTAGCAACACTAAGTAAATTCTTGGAAATTTGTGGGACATGGAGAATATTATTAAGATGAATGGGTTGTGTTTGTGTAGACAAAATTGATAAGCTAGTATGCGAAATAGGAATTTTCATATCATTACCAACCGTTAAACCATCATTGCCGGTGTAAGTTTGTAAGGAGAGATTAGCCATGTCTGAGGTCACATGATGTGTAGCACCCGAATCAAAGTACCAGGCCGCAGGATCAACAATAGCTGAAGGAGAAGCAAGATGTGCTTGTTTGGGAATTGATCGTGACAGTGTTTGCCTTGTTGGTGGAATTTCTTTTTCATTGGAGCGATTATAGCAATTACGAGCATTGTGATTATTTTTACCACAAATTTGACATTGCACACGTCGTTTGGACTGATGATTATTGGATCAAGAGGAATGTGAATATTGTTGAGGTACCATAGATTGAGCGTGATTATGAGAATTATGAGCAATGTAATTAGAGAGTGGGGGAGGGCCAAGAATGGATGATTGGTTTACGTTAAGGGGTGGAGTGGGTTGAAGAAAGGATGAATTGTGTGTTAACAGTGCATGAGAAGGAGCAGCGCCGAATTGAGTATTAATAGTGGTAGAACGAAGTTCTTCGGCTAAGCGTTCTTCTTCTTGAAGAAGAAGGCCAAACAGTTCTTCATGAGTGAAAGTACCAGAACGCATATTAAACGCAGCCTTGAAAATTCCAAACGAAGAATCAAGTCTATTAAGAATGAATGAGATGAAGTCATCATCTTGTACAAAGTACAAGCTTTCTGCTAGAGAATCGACAATTGCGTGTTTCTTCTCAAAGTACTCTAGGATGGAGAGATTGCCTTTAGAAAGATTTTGAAGTTGAGATTTTAATTCCATGACTAGAGCACGCATTTGTGATTGAAACATCCGCTCAATTTTGGTCCAAGCATCATAGGAAGAGGAGGCTCGAGTTAAGTGACCAAGAAGAGGATCATAAATTTTTTGACAAAGCCAAACTAGAATAAGAAGATCGTTGCGTCGCCATTCCTCATAAGCAGGGTTAGAAGTGATTTCTAGTTGTGCTTGGGTGGTAGAGGATTCTGTAGTAGTAGTGATTGAAGTTGGGGTGACAGTAATAGTTTTTGGAGGAGAATTAGAACCAAGAACAAAGGAGTCAAGAGAAAAGGCTTTGAGTATGTCCAAGGTATTTTCTTTCCAAAGAGAATAATTATTTCTGTCAAGTTTGAGAGAAAGGTTTGGCAGTTGAATAATGGAGGAAGCAGTGGGTTGTTTTGCAAGTGACAACAAATTTCCAGAATTTTGAGAAGTGGCCATAGGACTGATGGGCAAATCTGATACCATAATAAGATTAAGAACAAGAGGAGTTTGAGAAAATAAGAGCAGATTGATTTTTCTGTCATTTGTGCTTTTTATTTATAGACTTTGTACATGTTTATGATTAATATAAGAATCATTATCTACTATGTATTCTAAAGGAAGAGTAATCATTTTGTTACAATGAATAAGCTACAATAATCGAATTCTAGTTGATGATAGACTCTAATATTCAAGAGCCAATCATTTACTTTCAAGAGTCTAAACTTTCAACCGAGGTCGGCCACTTACTGGCACTACGACCATCCATAATTCATTTCATCTCTTGTTTCTTCTGTGTGTTACATTCTAGGTGTTTTATTTGGATGCATCACATGGGAGGTTAATGACTTAAAGATCATTTTCTGATCATAAACTCTATTAGGATATTTATTGTATTCTAGGATGTAAAAGGAGGTAAGGTTTGATGTCCCCCTCCAACTTATGTATTTCTTTTATTTGTAGTGAAATGGATATGGTAGGGGTCACACGGGTGGTGAACACTTTTGTGCGACTGATTTTGATAAAAAGAAAAAAAAAAGTTATGCCTTATGGAAAAAGTTTTTAAAAAGTTGTCCTGCAAATCAAAATTTATGCTTATGGCAGAAGTAATGGCTTAAAAAGTTTTGCCTTCGAAATTAGTTGTACCCAATGAATTTAGACCACAACTCTTTTGTTAAAAAAAGCAACATTTAGCAAAAATTAAAGACCACATGATCAGTCCGTGCAAAAACTTGCATTATCTTCTATACTATACTATCTTAAAATCATGAACTCCTAAATTGAATGTTGAATTACTATAATACCCCCAATTAAAAGTACTCAATTTATTTTATTTATTAATTTAATTATTTGTATTATATTAAATGTAGATACCCTTTCATATTAAAGTGTTGTGATTTTATCAAAGAGATGTGACTTTTCCAAAGGGTTGCGACTTTTTTACGGGTTTTAACATTTTCGATGAGTTGTGACTTTTCCGAAGGGTTGTGATTTTTTCAAAGGGTGTGACTTTTCAGAAGGGTTGTGCCTTTTTCGATGAGTTGTGACTTTTCCGAAGGGTTGTGATTCTTTCAAGGAAAAATACACCATATACACATTTAAGAGACAATATTACGGGTTTTAAACATACCCTTAAAAAATCCTGACTTATAATAGTTTATTTACGGATTATAACATATCAATTAAATTTAAGTTTATTTAAAAATCAATTACAATTTAATTTAATAAATGATTAATCTCTTTATATTTTTATATTATTAATTATTAATAGTTAATTAATTAGATTGCAGTTCCTTTTTAAAAACTTGAAATTATCAGCTACGCAAATTTAGGGATTTACATTGATTAGAGTTCCTTGATTACCGTTACACTCCAAACCTCCCATACGTTAATCCCCCTCCCCACGCCTATCCAATACTACACGCCACCACCCCACATCGTCCCTCCCATCTTTCTCACACCCCACTACCCCACATTCACAATCGTCCTCCCATCTTTCTCACCACCCCACTACCCCAACTTCACAATCGTCCCTCTCGTTCCGTTTCTCATCATCATCGTGTTGAAGAAAATAATTGTAACGCCTCGAAAGAGTCCTCGATTAGTTTAAGGAACTTCTACAGATGAAGTACATGCTCCAACTTTCAGCATATTGTCTCAAACCCTGCCGCCAAAAAATGTTGAAACTCCGGCAAAGGGTGGTTCCTCTCACTTGAAGGATCAAAAGGAGAAAAAAATGAAGCAAAGAAAAGGGTCAGTCCGGCAAATCAAAAGGGAAAGAAGAGGAAGGGGAAAATTGTAGAAACCTCTTCTGATTCTGATTCTGGTTTTGTTAGTGAAATAAAAAAGAAAAAAATAAAAAAAAAGCAACAAATGTAGAAGTTGCTCAATCTTCAAAACCATCAACAAGAAGAACAACAAAAAAGAAGGAATTAGAAATCCCAATATCCGAAAAAGGAAAAAAAGTTGTTAGGGTAAGTACTATATTTAATTTATTTTCACATTATTCAAATTAGTGATTTTTTTGCTTAAAATATCACATTATGCTTATTATTGTTTCAAAACTTTTGTTTGGGTGAAACTTATACGAAATCTGAATAATATGTGTATGAATCTGACTTTAATATATGATTTTTGGATATTGTATGAATTGTGATATAATATTGGTATGCAAATGGTATGAATTGTTAAATTGGTTTGCAAATGGAATGAATTGTTAAATTACTCTGTTTTGTATGAATTTTGACTAATATTGATATGAAATTGGGATTTTTCATAATAGGTAGGTTTCTTTTTCAATTTCTCCATTAATGTATTTAAATTTTTAACATTGGTATGAAAATTGTATAAATTGATATTAAATGTTGTTTTGAAAATTATTTTTATTGCAGTTGGATAAATTTATGAAAGTAGCTTGTTAAATGCCACAGTGCACATGAAGTTGGTATGATGTTTGAATAATATTGGTGTGAATTTTTTTCAAATCTGGTATAATGTATTATTAAAATTTATGTATATGCAGTTCTATGAAACATGAATAATATTGGTATGAACATACTTTTATATATGTTTTATGAATGTTTATATGAAATTGATTTATTTTTGGTATAATTTATGTGATATTATTTAATTATAACTACTTATAAACTGAAGTTGGTGTTGGAATGAAACATGAATAATATTGGTATGAAGTTTGTTTTAATTTAGTATAAACAATTTTATTTTATAGGCAAGGAAGGTATCCACACACTGGTCTTCATGCACAAACATGAATGTTTTTGGTGATCTGTTGAAATTCCTCAAGCAAGAGAGGTTTCAACAATTTTTGGAACAAACACTATTTGGTGTATTTTATGAGATACACCACATAAAGATTCAATGTCAGTTATTGCACCATTTGTTACTTCTTGAAATTGAAAACGTCAGAGACGACATGTTTATTGTCAAAATAAATGGTACAGTACTACATTTTGGGATTAAAGAATTTGCAGCAGTAACTGGTCTCAAATGTGGACTCCTTACCTACTTTGTTTCAGATCCGTCTATTCCAAATAGACTTATCCAAAAGTATTTTGGTGAAATGACCAAAGTCCCTAAGTTAGACTTCTTGAATAAGTTTAAAGAGGCTAACTTATTTGAGCCCAAAGACCGTTTTAAAATTGGTGTTCTATATTTCATTAGTACATTTTTTACTGGTTTTGAGGCCTCCAAAACAGCCATACCTAAATTGTAATTTGATTTGGTTGAGTCCGGTCAGTATGTCAACTTCCCATGGATTAATGAATGTTTTAGATTGACTCTTAAAGCTTGCAGTCGTAGGTTGGGAAATAATCCTACATCATTCAAATTTAGCCAATTCCACTTAGCGTTGCAAATTTGGTTCTATGAGTGTTGTCATCCTTTTGACAACACAGTGGCTATCCGTGTTGCAACTGGCACACCGCATATTCTCAACTGGAAGACATCGAATGAGACTATTTTCTTTGATGACTTAAAGAATACAATTTTCAGAACGTATGGCAACCAAGTCATTTTTTAGTTATTGTCCTTTAATAATTATTATTTATTACCTTTTTTTTTATAATTTTTAATTCTCACATCTTATTTTGTTATTACAGCATAAATTTAAGAACACAGTGCTTACTGACGAAGAGATGAATGTCATTGATCAGAACAATTTACATGAATCTTCTAGTCACCATGAGACGGAAAATCAAGCAACATCAGAAAGGAACGATGTTGACTTCGATGAAAAGTATGTTGAGTTGAAAAAGGAAATTGCAGAGGTATACAATAAAAAATTATCATTTAATATTTCTTTTACATATTACAAAGAATTTATTCACTCTTTAATGTTTAATGACAGGTTCGGGGGGAGTTGAAAGAACTGAAGGATAATGTTATTTTCTCAATCCCTTTTCAATTACTTAATATTAATTCTTTTTCTCTAATATTTTAATGTTTAACATATATGTTTATATCTATTGACAAGGCTAACAAGCACATGACCGAATTGAAAGCATATATCAATAATTCGACAAAGTTGATAATCGATGAGATTAGGTCTTCAAGAGGTCAACCAACACAAACATTACACCAAGAGGTATTAAATGTTATTAAAGGGTTTGAGAAAGTTAAGAACTTAATCAATTGTTGTATCTCTATTTTTGGTATGAAATTGATATTATCATGGTATGAATTGTGTATGTGCGTAATTATGACTTTGGACTGAAGTTAGTACTATATTGGTATGCCGTTGGACTGAAGTTAGTACTATATTGGTATGAATTTTATATGAGCAAATCTTATGCATTATTTTCTAGTTTTATATTTGTTTGAAATTGGTATTATGTTGGTATGAATATTGAATGAAGTAGTTCTTATGTATGTTTTTGTTGGTGTTTGCCAGTGGTATTATAAAATTTGTATTAGTTTTTGTATGAATAATGTATGAACTGGTATTGTACATTATTTTATGTTGGTTCAATTTTGGTATTAATATAGTATTAAATTTGTAAAAGGCAATATTCATGTCAGGTTATTGTTGTTGGTTTAAAATTAGTATTACTCTTGTATAAAAGTTGTATGAGATAGTTTTTACGCATGATTGTATGATTGAATTTTATATTACTTCATACATTAGGATTATGCCCATCAACATGTTGAAGAATCTGAAAATGTTCCAATGGATTAGCCTTCAGTTTCAATGAGGGAATACATTGATAGTTCAAACACTGATGGTATGAGAATCAATCCTAATATAATATGCATATTCACTAACAAAGTTTTTTTAACATTAAATTTTCTTTTTTGAATATATAGTTGTAGCGCAGAATTCAATTGACCAAACAGTTGGTCGTATGGATCATGTTGATATACCTGGATCATCAACTTCAAAACCACCAACATTGGATGATTATCCTGATTTGACCATGACACAGATTGTTGAACTTGATCCAATTCTCAATGCTAATACAACTCTAGATGTGCAACCAAGAAATAGGAACCCCGGCAAGTATGACACATCTCCGTACATTCGTTTGTCGGAAGGCGAAAGCAGTTTGAGAAGAGTTCCTATTTTCTATAGTATCAAACATCCGTTTGAAAGTCACAATGGGTTTGAGGTTGCAGCTGAGTTGATCAATGAGTTTAACAAATGGATTTTCAAAAATGTTTCATCTAGGTGTGACAGATATATGTGTAAATAAAGCCAATTTGTTCTTTAAATACTATCCAATTAATGTGTATACAATGTTTTTTATATATTTTTAATGTTCACAGGAAATCTGCTTATTCAAAGATCAAATATAAATTTGAACCTTAAATGGACTTTGGTGTTGTCAAAGTTTCAGAAATAGATTTTTTCAATATAATGGTTAAAACAGGAAGGCCTTGGGAAGACGGGGTAAGTCATAGCTATCAACTTATTAAATAGTTAATTTACAACTCGTATTCCAGATTTTTGTAATTATATTTGTAGTTTTTGTTTAAAATATGTTTTGAAATTGATATCCATTTTATATAATGGTCTTATACAGTAGCCCCCATGTATGCATTTTGAATGATTTCTGAATAACGTTGGTATAAAATGTTTGCTAATATGAAGAATACATTATATATTAAACTTGTCATGACCTAGACCTTCGTGATTGGCACTCACACTAACCCTTCGGTGGGAGAACCAAAACTACAACCCAAGTAATACATATTTAAAGCTACGGAAACAGGTTTAAATAACAATAAAAATGCGGAGTTCCCATAAACTCCAAAGGTTTAAACAATTAACTAACCAAACTAATGTGGAAATTCAACCCTAGAACCTGAAAGTCATTGTACCAAAACTCTACTAACGACAGGTCTAAGAACAAGGGGTACAACCCCGAAACTAAACAACACCTTAACAAATAGTCTGAGTCCGAAAATAGTGGACTTAAACAAGAAAGATCAATGGCAGCCCGAAAGAACTAGCTCACCCTTGAATCCGGTCACGCTCAACAGTCACCTAGCTGAAGTCTATCAATAGCCGCTTGAAGATGCCCTATTCTCAACAAAGAAAGAACAAGTGCAGTATCAGTACACAATCACAGTGTACTGGTAGGATCACACGGCTATCCCAATAAGTGAAACACATGCAAGTAACCACATACAACATTATAAAACAGGCATATACCGAACATATACAATATTAGTCATCTTTTCAGGATCAATGTAGCATCCCAAATTCTCAGCAATACATATTGGTTATCAATTTAGAGCAACATACAGTCTTCCAATATCAATTATCATTAGATATGAACGTAATCATCATAAGTAGATACACAACACAATTCAATGGTCCTCTCATTGAACCCACACCCAAACTGTTAGCATACCGGTACGTGGTATCCGATCCAATGTTTATGCCGGAACGTGGCAACCGATCCAATGTTTATGCCGAAACGTGGCAACCGATCCCATATTTATGCCGGAACGTGGCAACCGATCCCATGTTTATGCCGAAACGTGGCAACTGATCAAGTTAGTGTGTCGGAGCGTGACAGTCGATCCCATTCAACAAACCACAATCACAATCACAATGCATATTCTCACAATCATACAACAAGAGGTGATTCATGGCATACAATTATTCAATTATCCTTAATTGCGATTAGGGTGATCAATAAAGCAACATTTCCATACATACATGCATTATAATGAGCAATTACAAACATATATCACACCAACATGAAATCACAACCATCACCTACCTCGAACAAAGCTTGAATCCCCTAAGAAACTTGATTCTTCCCTTTCTGGATTTGTTCTGCTTGTTCTTGGTCTACGAACAACAATTATAATACGCGAATTAATAAACAATCACTAATTACCCAAATTACTAACAATTCTATGAACCCTAGATCAAACCCATGACCCCAATTATCTAAATTAGGGTTGTTTCCACCATAGAATCTATAACAAAACCCTCCCCCATCAATATTCACCCATTCTATTATGTTCTACGAATCAAAAAATGGATTCGGGAGTGAAAAGCTTACATTTAGCCTCAAGAATGGTGAAAAACGAGTAGGAGTCGCTTGGGGTTCGTTCCTTACCTCTAAAAATCGAAAAGAGCCAAATAAGGTTGTTTGGAGGTTTATTTACGACTTTAAGTCGTGTCTGGCCCGCCATAGCGGCTCTTATCCCGCTTCAGCGGCCCTGCCAGAGAGGCAAAAGCCAGCGCCAAATAGGCTTGCATGAACCAGTGAGCTATTTAAAGAATTCCAAGACCCCCATTTCACAACACACCTCTAACTAACGACGATAAGAAAATACCATTTACGCTAATATCGATTTTGGGAGTTCTACTAGCCCGAATTCAATTTCGTAAAGTCGTACTGGTTCTTTAACAGGTTATCTAACTACTCATGTAATCAAAATCAAAATCAATTCACCCGATTGTTACCAGATTTTCCTACACCTCAAAGACTCCGATTTCGTCCAAATTTGGACTAGGTTGGGAAAATCCAAATACTACGAAAAAGTTTTCTGACCCAAATTCTTTCTCCATTGACTTTTCCCTAACAATGGAAATCAGGTCGTTATAATAGATATCAATTTACCCATCGCTCGTCCCCGAGTGATCAACTAGGAAAGACTGGCTAAAGTAAGGGTTAAGTAGTACCAGAATTGATGAACAACTGGGATACTTGTCTCCCATGTCCTTACCTTTCGGACATCGAGATCAAGAATTTCAACCGGTTATTCTTTATACAGAAGGTCTTGTTTAATAAAACTGAGTCTCACTTTATGATATAATCTTCGTCCCCAAACCAACCAATTGAATACCTACACATCCATGCATACAATGCCTCAATGAAGTCATCACAATACTCGAGTGATAATTATTGTTGTATGTGCACTTAACTAACAACAAAGTTATTCCCTATAACCACCAAAGTTGATCGTTCACATGCCTACAACATGTTATCAAGGACCTTGATTGATTAACGTATCAAGTGGCATTTCATCCAATACTAAATGCCAACGATCGTTCTTCGGTATAATAACCCAACTACGTGAGTTACGGTCGATCCCATAGAGAGTAGTGCTTCTTTCGAATTACTTTAATAAAAGTACAATGACAACCTCTTCAATCAAACATTTCTTGCACAATTAATATTCAAATCTCAAATTTCGGGTTTTAACTACCAATTCAAACTTATAGCTCAACACAAGCAATCAAATATTAGAGTAAAATTCGGAGAATTGAACAGCTTATTGAATCTCAACAAAATGGGTAAACATTATTGCTCATAATGTACTAATTTGTTGTGGGTAGGTCGAACCATATATAAAGTAACTTTCTCTCGAACAATTACCTTTTCTATGTTGAATTCTCTCGAACTTCAACACTGATTGAATGAAGCTCAGCTCTTTACCCTCATCAAATCCACTCTCTCGAGCTGGATACAAAGGAAGGGTTCCTTGTTTCACTCTCTCGAGCTGAAACTAAGGAAACCCGCTACTAAGGATGCTAAGATTGCCACCTTGGTCTCATACCTCTCTCTCGAGCAAGTGCACAACACTGAAATTGACACACTAAGTAATGTAATTCAATCTCGAAACACAACAACTTAGACCCACTTCAAATTAGCACCATTCTTCACAATTAACAAACACCCATTAAGTAAATTCAACAATTGGCTTCATGATCAAAACCCCAAGTAAAGGGTTTTAGCCACTCATCTCAAAAATAAAAAGATCAAAATTAATTATCACCCCCATAGTTGGGTACAAAATGAGAATTATAGATGAAATTCAATTGATAATCTTCTCTCTTACAAAATCTCTCTCAAAATCTTGCTAAAATCGCTCCCCTAACCCTTTGGTAGTGTTTTCTCTCTAAGTAATTATTTTCTCCCTTTCTGAATGAATTTCTCTCTCTAGCCAAAACTAATTTAAACAAGTTTGAAATGTCACTGCTCAAGGCCACTCAGCGAAGTAAGTCGAGTATCGCTGACGGATCAGCGATTCGCCGATTGCTTTTCATCTCGCCTTCATTTTTCACTTTTTCTTGGTTTGGCTACTGTAACTTTAGGCAATTTAGGTCGGTATCGCCGAATGACTCTGCGATTCACCCATTATCCTTTCATCTCGCCTATCAGCACTTGCTTGTATCTTCTTTCGTACTTTTGGCGACCTGGTTGTCCTTCACCGAATAGATCGACGATATGTCGAATATGGTTGCTGCTCACCGTATTTGCCCCCATGTTAGCTCCAGCGTTTTGTAACTTTAGGCGATATCTTGGCGATTTGGCGTTTCGCTGAATGATATTGGCAATTCACCGAACTACATCATAAATAATCAGGCCTTCTTTTATTCATTCCTAAGGTTTTCTTTGTTCCTATTTGCCCAATAGTGTCCATGCTTTGTCTCTAACTCCAAATACCTGAAACTTAAGGGTTTACATCAGTTATTGAGACAAAATATGCATTTGAGGACACTAATTCTATTAAAATATAGCCTTAAATGAGTCCAAATTGTGGACTCATCAACACCCCCAACTTAAACTTTTGCTTGTCCTCAAGTAAAACTCAAGTTCAGCAGTTCAAAAAGGATATCTCAAATAGTGCTACACAAGACTCAATCATGAATGTACACACCAAGGCTTAACTTACTCATGCAAGGATCAATTGTATACTCAAAGACTCCAGTTGTGACACACCATTGTCAAAGACTCTCAAGCTCACTATACTTGCTTCAAATACAAGTTCGAGCTCAACAAAGGTATTTAAATGCTCTCACACAAACAATGATTCCATATTCACACACAATGGTTTAATCATTTAAAGTTCCGAAATCAAATGCAACGCTCACTCTCACAAAGAAGAACACAATGCATGCTTTCACCTATAGGTTTGCCCGTATTTTCCAATCAACAATTGCTTCAGCTCACTCAAGATCAAAAAGGTCTTTTAAAGGCTTGTATTGGGGCTGAGTGCAAAGGTATGGTCATTTAGGCTCAGTGACTTTCATCCTCATGAAATGTGGTGCTTTCAACACTCTCTTTCCTCTTCTTTCATCATTTTCTTTAGTGCTCATAAGTCATCCCATTATTCACTTCCATGGATTGTTCGGAACCCCCTTTCTTTTTACATTTCTCATAACTTTATTTCACAACTTTTTCCTTTTCTTTTTCTTTTCTCTTTTTTTTTTGTATGGAGGGGTTCCATTTTTCTCAACACCATGGGTTAAAGGAGACTTTTCTTGCACTTCTTGACTTGCCTTTCTTTTTTTACCAAAGCCCCAACTTAGGCTTTTGGCCTAAGTTGGCTATTCGATCAACCACAATTCAAGAGGATTATAGGTAGCGGATTAAGAAAGGTCATGTTTTCATCAAGTTTCTTCCAAAGAAAGGTAAGGCTCAAGGGGTGTTCAAAAGAGGTTCACACACTCACAAGGTAGGCTACAAAAGAGGTATATCTCAAATTGGCTCACACTCTTCGAAGTTGCCTAAGATCATATCAAGAGATAGCCTTACTTAGTCGACCGGACCAACGGAGCAAATTCTAGGTGTTATCATGCATGGTTCACAGTAAGCTAATCACACAAGGCATCGATACGAAAGTTAAACAAGACTCTACACTTTCGCTAGTGTGCAACATTCATCACAAGAGAATCAATTTAATACTTGGCTAGTCACAACGAGATGCAAAGAGTTCACATATTGACTATGTAACTTCACTTGGTCTCATCGTAGCCGCACATTCATGTTTGTTCGATTATGAGCACTATTTGACCCATTGATATTGATCAAAATCGAGACTCAAATTTGCACAAGAACAGTTACATTCCACACAAACCAGGGGTGTTGTCAACGCTAAGGACATTGAGACATGAGTAGCATTGAGACATGAGCAGTCTCCACACCCCCACCAAAAATAGTCAACATTGTCCCCAATGTGGGTAGAGAGCGGGTATTTATTGCAAGTAAACTAAATATTAACAGTAAATAAAAATAGACAAGAAATGAAAACAATCTAGTGTGTAAACAAGTAAAGCATGGTCACAAGGAATCTCCACTAAATTGCCCGATTGTCCATGGAGTGAACTGATCGCTGAGTGCTCGTACTCACCAAAATAGTTCAGTGACTCACCAGGAAGACTTTTGTCTCACTCATGATCCCTACTCCTGCAAAATCAATACACATTATTCAAAACACTAGCACTTGGGTTGCCTCCCAAGAAGCGCCTTATTTAACATCGTGGCACGACGTGAAGATGCTCTCAAGCATCTTCCGGGTATAACACCTTAATTAAAGAAATCTCCTAGCATTCTCCAAAGTATAATTTTAAGCGTTGCCCATTCACCTTAAATGCAGGTCCCTCTTGTCCCTCAACTTCTATGGCACCATTGGTAAATACTCTTTTCACTCTAAATGGTCCTGACCACTTAGACTTGAGCTTTCCTAGGAAGAGTCTTAGTCGTGAATTGTATAGTAACACCCAGTCTCCCACTCTAAACTCCCTCTTAAGTATTTTAGCATCATGCCAGTTCTTCATTTTTTCCTTGTAGAGGGCTGAACTTTCATAAGCTCTGCATCAGAATTCTTCCAATTCGTTTAATTGGTCCACTCTCCCCCTTGAGGTCTTTGTCCAGTCCAGATTTAAAGCTTTCAGTGCCCACAACGCTTTGTGTTCCAACTCAATGAGTAGATGGAAAGAATTACCAAAAACTAGTTGATATGGAGACATCCCAATAGGCGTTTTGTAAGCGGTTCGATATGCCCATAGTGTATCATCTAGCTTTCGAGACCAATCGATTATGTTGGCATTCACGATTTTGGCCAAGATGTTTTTGATCTCCCGGTTTGACACTTCAACATGGCCACTTGTTTGGGGATAATATGGGGTTGCCACTTTGTGTTTCACCCCATACTTACTTAATGCAGCGAAGAACCACTTGTTGCAAAAGTGGGATCCCCCATCACTAATAATTTCCCTAGGAGTGCCAAATCTCGCAAAGATGTAGAGTTTCATAAATTGGACGACGCTTTTTCCTTCGTTGTTTGGAAGTGAAACAGCCTCCACCCATTTGGAAACATAATCTACAGCCACCAAGATATACTTATTTCCAAACGAGCTCACAAGGGGGGACTATGAAATCGATTCCCCAAACATCAAATAGCTTCATTTCTAAAATAGGAGTAAGGGGTAACTCGTGCCTTTTAGATACTCCACCTTGCTTCTGACATTGGGCACATTTCTTTACAAATTCATACGCATCCTTGTAAAGAGATAGCCAGCAGTATCCACTTTGAAGAACTTTAGCGGATGTACACACACCGCTATGGTGGCCTCCCACTGGCGACGCATGACAAGCATGGAGAATTCCTACCGCCTCTTCTTCAGGAACACACCTTCTAATGATATGATCTGCACATTCTCAAAACAAGTAAGGTTCATCCCAGAAGTACTTTTAAATGTCGAACATGAACTTCTTGCGTTGGTAGAAGTTCAGCTCATCCGGCATTAGTCCACACACAATGTAATTTGCAAAATCTGCATACCAGGGGGTTTTTTCAAGGGAGATTGCAAACACTTGTTCATCGGGGAAGGAATCGTCTATGTCAATTTCAGGTTCATCATTCTCCTTACCTTCCAACCTCGATAAGTGGTCAGCCACCTGATTTTCGCAACCTCTTCTATCTTTGACCTCAAAGTCAAATTCTTGTAATAGTAGCACCCACCTTATCAATCTTGGTTTTGCATCCTTCTTTGTCATCAAGTAACGGAGTGCAGCATGATCAGTGTGAACAATTACTCTAGTGCCTAACAAGTATGCCCAAAATTTCTCAAATGCATAAACTACCGCAAGCAACTCTTGTTCGGTGACGGTATAGTTACGTTAAGCACTATTTAGAGTCTTGCTTGCATAATAAATTGGGTGAAAAAGCTTGTTGCATCTTTGCTCCAATACCACTCCCAGTGTTATGCCACTAGCATCACACATCACTTCAAAATATTCGGACCAATTAAGGCTAATAATGACTGGGTGGATACTAATTTTTCTTTCAAGCATCGCAATGTCATCATACAAGGGTTATCAAAATAAAACTTCACTTCCTTCTCCAAGAGTTTGCACAGGGGGTGTGCAATCTTTGAGAAGTCTTTGATGAACCTCCGGTAGAAATGGGCGTGTCCCAAGAAGCTGCGAACACCCTTTAACTGAATCGACGGGGGTAATTTTCCAATCACCTCAATTTTTGCCTTATCGACTTCCAATCCCTTTTGTGACACCTTGTGCCCAAGAACTATGCCTTCCTTCACCATGAAGTGGCATTTATCCCAATTCAGAACCAGGTTTGTTTCCACACATCTTTGGAGTACTTGCCCCAAGTGTGCCAAAATTCTTCAAATGTGTCTCCTACGACTGAAAAGTCATCCATGAATACCTCCATAGAGTCTTTTACCATGTCAGCAAAAATGGATAACATGCAACGCTGAAATATCGTTGAGGAATTACATAGCCCAAATGGCATTCTTTTAAATGCAAATGTTCCATAAGGACAGGTGAAGGTGGTTTTCTCTTGGTCTTTCGGCGCAAAAGAGATTTGGTTGTAACTGGAGTACCCATCTAGAAAGCAGTACCATCCCCTCTCTGATAGTCGATTAAGCATTTGATCCATAAAGGGCATTGGAAAGTGATCCTTTTCAGTCCATGAATTTAGCTTCCAATAATCCATGCATACTCTCCACCCGGTCACCGGTCTAGTCGGCACAAGCTCCCTCTTTGCATTTGGGACTACAGTGATACCTCCATTTTTCGATACACATTACACCGGGCTTACCCATTTGCTATCCGTAATAAGGTAGATCACACCTACATCCAACCACTTGATGATCTACTTTTTTACCACTTATTGCATTGGTGGGTTCAATCTCCGCTGATGCTCTACACTAGGCTTACAATCCTTATCAAGCTGAATCTTGTGAGTACAGATACTAGGGGGAATGCCTACTATATCAGCGATGGTCCATCCTATAGCTTTTATATGCTTTCGCAATACTTCAATAAGCAAACTCACCTGCCATTCAAGCAAATCAACTGCAATGATCACTGGTAAAGTGTTGTTTGCCCCCAAGAAAGCATATTGGAGATGAGAGGGTAAGACTTTCAATTTTAGATTAGGTGGTTCCTCAGTTGACGGCTTTGCAGGAGGACGTTCTCTATTTTTTAGGTCAATATCCAACTTGATTGGATTCTTTGAATATGCTCATAATCCCGTTAAGGCAACTACTACTTCCTCATATCCCTGAAATTTGGATTCATCATAATTAGTAAGCACAAATTCAAGTGGTTCATTCATGCACATTAAATGGTTCACACTAGCTACCGCCTCATCAATAACATCCTCAGTAGACACCACATGAATATCACTTGGATGTTTCATCGATTTACAAATATTGAATGTTACCTCATCATAGTTCACCCGAAACTTCAATTTTCCACTTTCAACATCCACCAATGCTCTCCAGTTGCCAAGAATGGCCTTCCTAAACTAATGGGGATTTCTGCGTCGATCTCACAATCTAAAATCACAACATCAGTCGGAAAGAAGAACCGATCTACCTTTACTAAGATATCGTAGAGTATCCCCACCGGATGTTTGATTAACCGGTCCGCCATCAGTAGTCTCATGGTGGTTGATTTTGGTTCTCCCAAACCAAGCTGCTTGTATATTGCATAGGGCATTAAGTTGACACTTGCCCCCAAGTCGCACAAAGCTTTCGCGAATTGGAGCATGTCAATGGTGCAAGGGATGGTGAATGCCCCGGGGTCTTCTCTCTTTGTGATCAGCTCTTTAGTCATAATTGTGTTGCAACTATGGACACTTCAATTGTTTCATAGTCCAAGTTCCTTTTCTTTGTGACTAGCTCTTTCATGAAGCATATCTCGACATTTCCAATAATGCTTCCACCAGCTGAAGGTTTATTGATAGCTTTTGAAATATCGACAAGAACTTCTTAAACTTCTCATCTTCATTCTTCTTTTTTAAGCGTTGGGGAAATGGTGGAGATATTTTGGGTAAAGGTTGCATAGCTTTTGGAATTTGAACAAATTGTTCCACTTCTTCTTGCGGTTCTTTAGCAAGGTTTTGTTGAATAAGCGATTCTTGTTCCTCCATGCCTTTACCTTCTTCATGCTTTTGAGTATCTTCATTTCCCATCACCTTGCCTATTGCCACATTTTCGTTACGTGTAACTACAGCCAGCCCTCTCTCGTCATCTTCCATCGGTATCTTTGATGTCAACTGAGTTGATAATAGACTCAGTTGTCCTTCAAGTATTTTGATGGCATCAGCATGAGAATTTACTTTATTGTTCAATGATGAAAAGTCATCTTTCATTCCTTTCAACAAATCATCCGACCCCTCAACTTTATTAAGTATGCGTGATAATAAATCATTCACCCGGGGGTTACCTGCACTCCCATTTGATTTTGGGCTTTCACTTGAGTGATTATGGTTCTCCTCATGATCTTATCCCTTTTTCCAGTAATCATCTTGCTCAGCCCAATCTTGATGATATCTTCTTGGTTCTTCTCCCATTTGATAGTTACAACCTTGATTTCCACATTGTTGTTGATGTCGTGGGTGGAAACCCTCCTCATATCTTTTGAAGTTCCAACCTTGATTCTCCCCCGACATTGAGTAAGCGGAAGAAGAACCCTCCTCAACTCGAAATACTCCACATGTCCCCTTCATGTGCTCTTGTAGAACTTCTATTTGAGTTAGCATCTTCTTGATGTTCTCATCTCTCTCTCTCTCTCTTTCTCTCTTTATCAAGTTGTTCTTGCGTTAATCGAAAATGAAACGGAGAGACCTGATCCTCTTGGGTGTACCATGCTTGGTTTATCCTAGTCATTTCATCCAGAAGAAACGAAGCTATCTCAAATGGCTGAAACATTATTCCTCCTCGTACGAATTGATCAGCTACTCCTTTTTTAACCGAATCTAGACTCCAGTAGAAATATTGAAGTAACAAATCATTTGGTAGCCCATGAGTTGGGCATTTAAGTAGGAGCTTCTTGAATCTCACCCACGTTTCATGGATGGGTTCTCCCTCCCGTCGCTTGAAACTTTGAATTTCGTCTCTAAGTTTCATCATCCTTGATGTAGGAAAGAATCTTGTGTTAAATGCTACAACCAGCTCCTCCCATGATGTGATGGAATTGTTTGGTAACTCGGCTAACCATTTATTAGCTTCTCCTGTTAAGGACAGTGGGAATAACCGCGGCCGAATTGACTCTTGAGACACATTTTTGAATGAAAAAGGCTGCAAACCTCAGTAAAATTTCTCACATGCTCATACGGGTCTTCGTGATCTAGCCCTCCATATACTCCCCTCATTTGGAGAAGATGAAAAGTTGTGCTAGTGAATTCAAACACCGCACTCTCATCAGTTTGTGGGATGCAGATTGCACCCATCCCACCCGATTGAGATGGGTTATAGACACTATTGATGTCGTCTATACCTTCTCGATGACCTGATCTACTGTCATTCATCTCTTCTTCACTCATGTTCACTTTCACGTAGTCCAACCACTACCTACACAAAGCAGCCGAAACTACTTCAACTACAGTCAACGAATTTTTAGAATGTCAAATCTTCAATCAAAGAATTCTAAGTAATGCTACTCCCCGGCAGCGGCGCCATTTTGATTAACATATCAAGTGGCATTTCATCCAATACTAAATGCCAACGATCGTTCTTCAGTATAATAACCCAACTACGTGAGTTGGGGTCGATCCCATAGGGAGTAGTGCTTCTTTCGAATTACTTTAATAAAAGTACAATGACAATCTCTTCAATTAAACATTTCTTGCACAATTAATATTCAAATCTCAAATTCTGGGTTTTAACTACCAATTCAAACTTATAGCTCAACACAAGCAATCAAATATTAGAGTAAAACTCGGAGAATTGATCAGCCAATTATTGAATCTCAACAAAATGGGTAAACATTACTACTCATAATGGACTAATTTGTTGTGGGTAGGTCGAACCATATATAAAGTAACTTTCTCTCAAACAATTACCTTTTCTATGTTGAATTCTCTCGAACTTCTACACTGATTGAATGAAGCCCAACTCTTTACCCTCATCAAATCCACTCTCTCGAGTTGGATACAAAGGAAGGGTTCTTTGTTTCACTCTCTCGAGCTGAAACTAAGGAAACCCACTACTAAGGATGCTAAAATTGCCACCTTGGTCTCACACCTCTCTCTCGAGCAAGTGCACAACACTGAAATTGACACACGAAGTAAAGCAATTCAATCTCGAAACACAACAACAACTTAGACCCACTTCAAATTAACACCATTCTTCGCAATTAACAAACACCCATTAAGTAAATTCAACAATTGGCTTCATGATCAAAACCCCAAGTAAAGGGTTTTAGCCACTCATCTCAAAAATAAAAAGATCAAAATTAATTATCACCCCCATAGTTGGGTACAAAATGAGAATTATAGATGAAATTCAATTGATAATCTTCTCTCTTACAAAATCTGTCTCAAAATCTTGCTAAAATCGCTCCCCCAACCCTTTGGTAGTGTTTTCTCTCTAAATAATTCTTTTCTCCCTTTCTGAATGAATTTCTCTCTCTAGCCAAAACTAATTTAAACAAGTCTGAAATGTCACTGCTCAGGGTTACTCGGTGAAGTAAGTCGGGTATCACTGACGGGTCGGCGATTCACCGATTGTTCTTCATCTCGCCTTCATTTTTCGCTTTTTCTTGATCTGACTACTGTAACTTTAGGTTATTTAGGTTGGTATCACCGAATGACTCCGTGATTCAACTATTATCCTTTCATCTCGCCTATCAGCACTTGCTTGTATCTTCTTTCATACTTTTGGCGAACTAGTTGTCCTTCGCCGAATAGATCGGTGGTACACCGAATATGGTTGTTGCTCGCTGAATTTGCCCCCATTTTAGCTCCAACATTCTGTAACTTTAGGCAGTATCTTGGTGATTTGGCGTTTTGCTTAATGATATTGGCGATTTGCCAAACGACATCATAAACCATCAGGCCTTCTTTTATTCATTCCTAAGGCTTTCTTAGTTCCTTTTTGCCCAATAGTGTCCATGCTTTGTCTCTAACTCCAAATACCTGAAACTCAAGGGTTAACATCAGTTATTGAGACAAAATATGCATTTGAGGACACTAATTCTATTAAAATATAGCCTTAAATGAGTCCAAATCATGGACTCATCATTGACACAATCATCCGGACGAATCCTTTAGGACTTAAGCGTAATAAAATTCCAAGTCAATACTCGCTACAAATAGAAGTGAACCTGAACCAACTAACACACACTCATAATACCCAAACAATCATAGTTCTTATCAACATCTCCTTCTCACAACATAAACTTCCATAAGCTTAAGTTATAACAATTTTGATGTTTAGAAATCAGATACTCATCGAGGGATATGTCCAAGCATACAACCACTCCAACAACACTATCGAAATGCTAGATTTAGTAATTGTAGATTACCTCTTAAGAATAGTAGAATTGGACCCAATGATCCCTACATTCAACCACACATAAACGATACATGCCCTCGACGACTAGAGGAATATTAAGATTGCCGGACAACCAAAAATACGCATGGTAGCTCTTTTATAAATTCTCATAAGCAAGGTGGTACATGTAGAACCACTAAAATACTTTAACAACTCTAAGACAACACCAATTATGTCATTTGAAATAACCAAATCTTCTCAATCTTCCCACTCAACCAAGAGAACATCGCAGGATTTGGTACCCCTGATCCACCATTAGGGATCCACCCACAAAAGTGAAAACACACTAGAGCATAGATAGTGAAACATACTCACAACACTAACAACCATCATAAACACTCCGACCTTTTACCTTATTATAAACCAACACTTTTAAAAATGAAACATTTCTTAGGTACTTAACAATCAATAGTAGTAAACTTACGACTCACCCCATGTGTAAGTCCTTTCAAATGCTCAATACTTGATACAATTGATCATTCCTCACCTTGCCAATTAATACCTTGACAAAATACATCACCACAAATGTAGACCCACAATGAAAAATCTGAATTGTAATTTCCACCATATAGCACAATCCCTTTCTTTATCAACACTAGCTTGTACCTTGAAGATTTTATGAATTCATAGATCTCTGTTTATCATTGATCGCATCTCCATCAATCTTACCATATATTTCGCTAAAATTTCAATCATACTCATTACTAGACTCAAAAACAAAACCAAGCACTTATCATCACACTCGAGCTAATGTATGTACACTCCTTTCTCAAGTCCTTTTTCAATAGTTTTTTTTTAACCAATCTGATAGACTTGTGACCCTATTACTATAGCCACAGCATCACGAAATGAATCGCGTGTCTCTGAACCCAATTATATACCCCTCTGAAGATATCTCTTTAGCCTTTGCAATTAAATAAAATATTCTTGCTCTCGCCTCTCTCTAAAGGTTGTACTACCTCCCACTATTTTTCTTCATTATGACTCAAGTTCTTTAATTTCTATTTGAATGGTGTCCCACCATCTCTTAAAACTTTCCATACAACTACATTACTCACCAAATATTAGAAAACCACAACCTTAGATACTCGCAAGTCGTAATTACTATTACAAAAATTCGCTTAACCAACAATTTTATTATATAGTTGCATCCCATCACAATTCATCACGAACTCTTATTACCATTACGCTCAATCAGCCTTGACTATCACTACGTAGCCAACATTTCATCAACACGGCACCTCAAACTCAGGTAAACTCAAAGGACTAACCCCATTTTATATGCACCTTTTTGCTAAACACTTCAATTTCCTTCACCCAGGTATACTCAATGGGACCTTCCTTATCCATAAGCTTTTCATTCCGATATCAATCCACTCTTTTATGGCTTAAGATAAAATCACCAGTTCTCATACTAACCTCTTTCTTCTTAACAAACAAGACAGGAGCACCCCACGGGGAAGCACTAGGACGGATGAAACATTTATCATGAAGCTCTTGGTTTTGAGCCTTAAGCTCTCTTAATTTTGACACCACATGAATAGACTCAATAGAGGGGAATTCAACCTCAACATCCCGAATATGAGCCAATTACGTCAAACAATCCTGCCCCACCAGTTTCCTACCCCGTATAGAAGATATGATCTTAGCTAGCTTAGGCTTGTACCCCCTTCCCACTCTAAACTTTCCCTACCGGGGATCTCTAGAGTTACCGACTTAGTATTACGATTAAGCCCGGTATAATAGGGGGACAACCAAGTCATGCCTAAGATTATATCAAGTTAGCTATATCCAGCATAACCAAATCAACCCAAATCTGAAAATCCATAAACACAACAGGACAACACGATATACATGGGTGACTATGACTGACTCTTCAACTGGGGTAGAAACATGGATGGGGGCATCAAGTATATCACAAACCACATTAAATCCCAAGGCAATTGAACTGACACATACGAATAAGTAGAACTCGGATCAAACAAAACAATAGCCATCTGGGTACAGACAAAAGTAGCACTAGTGACCACTGCATCACACACCTCAAACTCGGTCTTGCCCGGAAAAGCATATAACTGAGCCTTGTCGACTTGACGGGCAACCTCCTCGTCTGGTTGCACTACTCCTCTACCTGCACTATCATTTCCCTAGCCTCCACGGCCTCGCTGATTTCCTCCTTATATGCCCAGGTTCTCCACAATTTTAACACACATTATAACTTATATTCGATTGTTGAACACTGAATTAGATTGTGGGGTTAGTTCGGGTACGATTCGGGGTCCATAATTGTGACTAGGGGAAAATAGGGGAGACAGGGCTGAGATTCTGTCTCGCCCTATCCCACTCTGGCAGGAGAAATCCCGCACTCGCGACCTCGCCTTGGCGAGAAAAGTCCCACCCCAGCGGCCAAAATGGAAACAGAACCCCTGCCAATAATTTTTCTGGGTTCTTTTCTTTTCTAAATTCCACAAAGGTTCCCAGCTTTACTTAGCAATTTTAGAATAATCCTCATAACTAGAATAATCATTGTCTACCCCCCAGTCAATCCCACGATACACGAACCAATTCATTTTTGTTAATTCAGCAACAAGAAGCACGCATTCACAGTTTCCAAGATACAATTCATAGACAAGTCCAAATTATTAGTTAGTTCGCTCCATGGATGACCATTCCTGATCATCCTTGCAATTACACAACCCTTAGGGCCAGATACCAATTGGAACCTCCTTAGTTCCAATTTACCTTGCTTGTGTTTCTTCAGTTGTGATCACGACGTCTAGTTCACTTTATTGAGATACCAATTGGACTCAACTCATACCACAAGCGACAATAGTAGCTAGCAAGCCCCACAAAACTGCTAATTTCAATCATAGAACTTGGTCGAACCTAATTCGTAATCGCCTCAATCTTTAATTGATGGTAACCAGACCTTAATCAATCTTAGAGAAAACCGATGCACCTTTCAATTGATCAAAAAGGTAATCTATCTAAGGCAATGGGCATTTGTTCTGAATGGTGACCATATTCAACTGTCGGTAGTCTATACACCTCTTCTCTTGCTAGCGCTGGTGTTACCACTTTTGTTGTTTTAGCTCATACCGTAAAGTGAAAGAGGAAAAATACCAATTGGTATCACCCATATACCAGTTGGATTCAAGTCATAGCACGAAGGAGTAGAAAGAAGTGAGGTTTTTCCTAAAGTCCTATAGCCTCTCGAAGAAAAGTACATACGTCATCGTACCATTCCGCAAGACTCTACTAGACTCTTTTTTGGTACAATGAGATCAAAGAACCTAGAGCTCTGATACCAACTTTGTCACGACCCAGACCGTCGTGATTGTCACCGACACTAACCCTCCGGTGGGAGAACCAAAACTACAGCCCAACTAATCAATTTAACCCAAGTAATACACATTTAAAGCTACGGAAACAGGTTTAAATAACAATAAAAATGCGGAGTTCCCATAAACTCCAAAGGTTTAAACAATTAACTAACCAAACTAATGTGAAATTCAACCACTAGAACATGAAAGTCATTGTACCAAAACTCTACAAACGACAAGTCTAAGAACAAGGGGTACAACCCCGAAACTAAACAACATCTTAACAAATAGTTTGAGTCCGAAAAAAGTGGACTTAAACAAGAAAGATCCATGGCAGCCCAAAAGAACTGGCTCACCCTTGAATCCGATCACGCTCAATAGTCACCTAGCTGAAGTCTATCAATAGCCACCTGAATTGCCCTATACTCAACAAAGAAACAGCAAGTGCAGTATCAGTACACAACCACAGTGAACGGGTAGGATCACGCGGCTATCCCAATATATGAAACACATGCTAGTAACCACAACATTATAAAACAGGCATACACCGAACATATACAATATTAGTCATCTTTTCAAGATCAATGTAGCATCCTGCATTCTCAGTAATACACATTGGTTATCAATTTAGAGCAACATACAGTTTTCCAATATCAATTATCATTAGATATGAACGTAATCATCACAAGTAGATACACAACACAATTCAATGGTCCTCTCACGGAACCCAATTCAATGGTCCTCTCATAGAACCCACACCCAAACTGTTAGCATACCGGTACGTGGTATCCAATTCAATGTTTATGCCGGAACGTGGCAACCGATCCAATGTTTATGTTGGAACGTGGCAACTGATCCCATATTTATGCCGGAAAGTGGCAACCGATACCATATTTATGCCGAAACGTGGCAACCGATCCCAGTTAGTGTGCCGGAACATGGCAGTCGATCCTATTCAACAAACTACAATCACAATCACAATGTATATTCTCACAATCATGCAACAAGAGGTGATTCATGGCATAAAATTATTCAATTATCCTTAATTACGATTAGGGTGATCAATAAAGCAACATTCGCATACATACATGCATTATAATGAGCAATTACAAACATATATCACACCAACATGAAATCACAACCATTACCTACCTCGAACAAAGCTTGAATCCCCTAAGAAACTTGATTCTTCCCTTTCCGGATTTGTTCCGCTTGTTCTTGGTCTATGAACAACAATTATAATACGGAAATTAATAAACAATCACTAATTACCTGAATTACTAACAATTCTATGAACCCTAGATCAAACCCATGACCCCAATTATCCAAATTAGGGTTGTTTCCACCACAGAATCTATAACAAAACCCTCCCCCATCAATATTCACCCATTCTATTACGTTCTACGGATCAAAAAATGGATTCGAAGAGTGAAAAGCTTACATTTAGCCTCAAGAATGGTTAAAAACGAGTAAGAGTCGCTTGGGGTTCGTTCCTTAGCTCTAAAAATCGAAAAGTGTCAAATAAGGTCGTTTAGGGGTTTATTTACGACTTTAAGTTGCGTCTGGCCCACCACAGCAGCCCTCATCTAGCTTCAGCAGCCCCGCCAGAGAGCAAAACCCAACGCCAAAGAGGCTTGCATGAACCATTGAGCTATTTAAAGAATTCCAAGACCCCCATTTCACAACACACATCTAACCAACAATGATCAGAAAATACCCTTTATGCTAAGATCGATTTCGGGAGTTCTACTCGCCCGAATTCAATTTTGTAAAGTCGTATAGGTTCTTTAACAAGTTATCTAACTACTCATGTAATCAAAATCAAAATCAACTCACCCAATTGTTACCAGATTTCCCTACACCTCAAAGACTCCGATTTCGTCCAAATCTAGACTAAGTTGAGAAAATTCAAATACTACGAAAAAGTTTTCTAATCCAAATTCTTTCTCCATTGGCTTTTCCCTAACGACGGAAATCGGGTCGTTACAAAACTTTTATGAATTTTATATCCAACAGTGTTCATTTATGCAATTGGTATGATTATTGAATGAATTTGGTATAAAAACAAACTTTCATGAGCAGTACATTAAACAAGTAGCTAGAATGAAATTGATATTCTTTCTATATATATTTGAAACATTTTTTAATGGCTTGTTATTTGGTTACAACATGTTAATATCATTATGTATTATCTGTGAAAGAAGGCAAAGTACTCTCCAATACCACTATCATACAGTAAGGTTGACTGTTGGTTTATAATGTGGGTTGATAACATTGAGAAACAGTGGAGAGATTCAAATTGAGACATGAGATCCATTTCTCCCGACCACGATGGTGGTTAGTGCATTAGAGGTTTCAAACTGCTTGCCAACATTCCTTGGTACAATGTTAACGATGTCATTATTCCTGTCAATGTTAGTGAATCATTTCATTGGTTGTTGGTTGTCTTCCGAATCAAGCTTAGATGTCTACATGTATATGATTCGATGAGGGGAGGATCTGTTCACACCAAGAAAGTCAATGAAGTTGTTGGTAAACTTGCCACAATGAAACCACTTTTTTTAAGAGCACGGGATTTTATGGTAAAAGGCTTGATTTGTATGCCAATAAACTCCCCAAATATGTTAACAAGTTTCAATCCGACCCACTTAAAGTCAAGCATATGATGCATCTGCCTCAACAAGAAGATAGTTCCAAGTATGTATTTCTATACTTTATTGATTTCATCAGAAAAGTTAAACTTAATTTATTTCTTAAAATGATTTTTCTTTTTAAATTTTTTCAGTGATTGTGGTTTGTACACATGTCTATTTGCTGAATACATCAGTAATGGTGTTTTTGATATGCGTTCTGTTGATATCGATGCAAAGTACCATCGTCAAAGGTATGTCACAATCATATGACATTATGGAAAAACAAAGAATGAGGATAGCACGATCAGTGAGAGTGAAGTAACTGGTACGGTTGCTAGCAAATTTGGTGGACCTCGCATAGCAAAAGACCATGCTCCAGATACCAGCAATTATCCTACACCAAGACCAGTTAAAAGAAATTTGAGATAGTTGATTGCACCTTCTACTTTTTAGAATTACATGTTTTTTTAAAACTTTTGGACAATATTTTTGTGTTTCAGTGTTTGATGATATATAATATCCACTATTTTATTCTAGTCAGATACAATCTACATATGAATTACTAATTGGCTATTATAATTTCAGGATACTAGTAATATACAGACTGCATACAATTTGGATACACCATTTGGAAGATATATTACACATTGAGTATAACAGTTTTCGGGATGATAGTTATATACAAACTGCATACCAATTGGATTCAGCATTTAGACATACTGATATTACTATGTATTACTAACTAGAAACAAAAAGAATACCAATTTATAGTTCATGAACCAACTTTGTCTTATAATTGGCCCAAATTGTACACTTTTGGCATCCAAATTCATTCATGATTGATTTTTTTTACTTCATATTCTAACACAAAAAATAAATAAATAAAAAATGAATGAAGTTTGTATCCAACCTATATAAATACCTTGAAGATATGATTATGCCAATGTAAAATAGTGATCATTGTATTTTGTAACAACCTCAATTACATCTTGTTTTATATTTATTCAAGTTGGACACCTAATGGATACCAAATTATTACTAATTGTAAATCATATTCTCTTAACAAGCATGGATTAAGTACTTTAAAGATGTATGAAATTGGTATACAATTTGTATAAATACTGGAAGAAACGAATCTGACAATCTAAAACAGCAATCATTAACTTTTGCACCAATATTAATTACATCTTGTTTTATTTTGATTTAGAGTAGGACACCAGTTGGATACCAAATTAATACTCATGTAAACTTACATTAAATAATATAAAATGCTATTAGGATACCAAATGCATACCATAATTACCTTATATAATTATCACTAATATGACCAGTATCTCATATATCAAACTGAAATGAATTTTATTTCTAGCAGTATGCAATTTGTATGATTAATGAATGAATCTTGTATAAAACATGAACAGTATATTAAACACTTAGCTGTAATGCATTTCATACCAATTATGTTTCATATCAAAACAAAACATGAGTCTAAAAGAAAAAATAAAATAAAAATTTTATATAGTCTAAACAAATAAACAATCATTTTTTGGCGCAGGGTAATTTGAACATGTCGTCTTGTTGTGGCCCACTTGACGACATTGATTGCAGGTAACTTTAGACCTTTTGAATTTCACATCAGCAAACCCCTTCCAGTGTTCAAGTTGCGGTTTTCCTACTGTTCTCTTTCGACCAGGCGGCATCAATTTAGGCTCTGAAACATAACTTGGTATAACCCATGTACTCTCGCATGGGAGAGGTTCAACAGGGGATCGCATATGCATCTTAAAAATTCTTCAAGCTATAAAAAGGAGAGCAGTAATCTGTTTCGTGCAATCTTCTATACCTAAGAACTGTCATTCCATGTCTGCATGGTATCTCATCACTTTGAAATCTTCCGCAACTACATTTCTTGGTGTTTAAGCATACTATGTACCGCTTTGGTCCATCAACAACAGGATGCATATGAACTGTTGATGGTATTACCTAACACACAAAAATATTGGTCATAATGTTTTGAAGAACTTTCATAGGAATACTGCAAATTTGAAGAAGCTTTTTTTTCTTACCATGGCAAAGGCTTATACAATACATTAATTTGAGGCGATTATGCAAAGACCAGATAGACCCAAGAATAAGAGGTTATTTATTCGATATCGGGTATAGCAAGTGGTCAAGGGATTATTCAAAATGTAAGCGAACATGGACCATGACTTCAAACATAGCCGAATCTTTAAATAATGTTAACATGATAGCAAGGAGGTTGCCAATGTTTTCACTTCTCAAATTTATGAGGAAAACAGTTCAAACATGGATTCATAACCACAACGAGGAGGCTGCAAAAACTAGATCAGAGCTGACAAAAAAAATATGATCTTAAGCTCCAGAAAAGTATTGCTTTGTCTAGAGGGTATGATTTTTCCTTTATTCATTTATATGCAAAGGTATTCATGTATGCAATTGGTATTATTACTGAATGAATTTAGTATAAACTACTAACTAGCATGAACAGTACATTATACAAGTAGTTGGAATTAATTTGATATCCATTTTGTATATATAGTTGAAACCTTTTTTGTGGCTTGTTTTTTTCTAACAGCATAAGTGCCATATGCAAGCATAATGTTCCAATCCAGGATATACTCTTGCAGTTCCTTTCCATATGCTCTCGTTTCTATCTGACATAAAACACATGTTTTCCCTTTCTCCATATGTTTCCCTAAACTGTTCAAAGAATCAGGTCCACGATGCATCTCTCAGAATCTACTATGGCATAAGCAAGTGGAAGTATGTGACCTGATGCATTATTTTAAAAAAATCATACATTTTGGAAACACATCTTATATCATAATTATTCTTGCATATAAATATAAAAGATTCAAATAATACCTCCTGGATCCATAGTGCTTGTAGTCAACATTGTACCATAATATGCGCCTCTTAAGGCTGCCCCATCAACCACTACAATTGGCCTACAATACTCCCAACCTCTAATACATGCTTCTAATGCAACAAATGCATATAAGAAGCTATCACCTTCATTTCTTTCAAATTTTAAAATAGAACCAGGATAAGTCTGCTCCAATAGGTATAGATAACCTGGAAGTTTTTCCATTGTTACAATTATTTTTATAATTTGATATTCGAATATCACAACACAACAATATATTAACTCGATGCAAGCTGGATACCAATTAGATTCAGTTTGGACGCAGCATGGATATCAATTGGATACACAATGGAAACCTAATGGATAATGGATAACAATCTGTAAACAAACTGCATGCCAAATGGCTACCAAATTGTTGCATTGCTAAAATTCATATCAATTCAGTTCATAAAATAAAATGCAAAAGTTAGTTCGAATAAAAACCTGGTAGTTTAGCATATGACTCGGCCGGATCTCCACGCACCAATTTTATTGCCTTTTCTTTAGCTCTCTAGGCCTGCATGTATGTCAGCGAAACATCGTGTACTTTCAACATGTCTTCCGCTATATCTTTCGGAGTGTATACAGTTGATGGATCAATAAATTTATCCATTATCAAAAACGCTACAACATCAGTGATTTCCTGACACCTTGCATACACTCTATCTCTAACGGAACAAGTGTGATCCGCACAGTATTTTTTGATTTTGAATAGCCCCGATTGATTCAAACATGATGAATTCACCAACCAGGAACAATTCTCAGAAGCACACTTCAGGTAATAACTGTTTTAGAAAACAAAAAAAGATCCATCAAAAACTTATATACCAAATTCATACAAAAATAACTACACATACAAATAATCAATTAAATTATTACCAAGAAGAACTAGAACGAGATACAAGAAATCTGAATTTTTCGACAACTCCATAATGTCGCATCACCTCCATAAGTGTTCTCTTATCCTTGTAAATCTGATTTTCAGCTATTAACAATTAGAAAGGTCACTGATTACTCCATTTTCTTCATAACTATTTTAATCAACAACTACACCCAAATTCACTCCTACTAAGCGGATGGAGTTATTTGAGTATAAATCAAAATTAGTTAGTGGTCTATTAACATCAGAATGTCTCCTGTCCACAACAACTACAGAATCCTGATTATCCATTGGTATATTCTTCAAAATTATGCACGATGGATATTTCGTAAAGAAATCTGCATTAGCTTTCTTTTGATCTAAAAAAACCCGCACACCAACATCATTGTGGATACTAACATGTGGACATCGATCACTAACTATAGATTTTATCTCTATATCATTAATATTAACATCTATCATAAGCTGCGATTTATCGCACTTACTAGACCACTATACAGACTAGAAGATTCATAGATAATCCCCTCCATCTGAAAATCAACATATTTCTCTATTTCATTGAAAAAAAATAACAATTAGTCTTACATAATACAAAGCAATTATAAATATGTTGTATTTATATTAACTTTTCATACCAAAGATAATACAAATTTAATCCACAACTTCATTCTACTCACACAAAAATTACACACATTCGTCATTACTTATTCATATAAATATCATTCAGACAGTATACCAGAATTCATATCATAAAACAGATTTCATAAAAAAATAAACATTTCACATTTCATACCAACTTAATACACATTTCATACAAATAATCATACTTCTTACTCTCTTTTTTTTACACAATACTGATTAATTTTTCATACCAATTTCATTCTACTCACACAAAATTAGACACAATCGTCATTACTTATTCATATAAATATCATTCCAAACAGTATACAAGAATTCATACCATAAAACACATTATACTAAAAATAACATTTCACATTTCATACCGACTTAATACACTTTTCATACAAATAATCATACTTCTTACTCATTATTTTTACACAATACTGATTAATTTTTCATACCAATTTCATTCTACTCACACAAAATTACACACAATTATCATTACTTATTCATACAAATATCATTCCAAACAGTATACAAGAACTCATACCATAAAACACATTATACTAAAAATAACATTTCACATTTCATACCGACTTAATATACTTTTCATACAAATCATCATACTTCTTACTCATATTTTTTACACAAAAGTAAATACGTTTTTATACCGATATCATTCTAGTTACTCTACCAAATTCATTCCAGCTTATACATTTTATTTATATTTTCAGAAGAAAAAAAAACAGTAATCCATCTCATTATTATTATCAAATTGACTAAAGAAATTCCAGTTTCATAACAATGTTACAACAAATTTCATAATTTTTTTCCACAAATTTCATAACTTTACAACGATAAAACTATTAATATTCTATACATTTATAATCAAATCATTCATATATTAAGCCAATTTCGCACGAAATCATGGTATAGTTAGTATAAATAAATAAAAAAGCGTACCAACAAAATCATAGAATGTCATTAATTACAGTTTCACATAAATTAGTACGTATTATGAACTAAATGGATGGTTTATACAAAAAATATCACAACTTAAATATAGTATACATAAATAAAATCACAAAATGTGATTTACATTTTCATTGCTCTTTGTTTTTTACATTTTAGTAATATACAAATACAAATAATAAATCATAAACAATACTAACCTGAAGGATTCCATCTTCCACCATGTTTAATTAATATAGATAAGGAGTCGTCCATCACAACAAAATGAAGATTTTTCAAACAAAAAAAAAACTGGATTTACTAGTCAATGGCAAGAATTCTGGAAGAAAAAAACAAAGAGAGAAACGTTGAAGAAAATGGATAAAATCAGATTTTTTTTTAATTTTAACAAATTAGAGTGAATTAAGGAAGATAAATATTCCTAATCAGTTTGAATCTCCTTAATTTATGCTAATTAAAAATTGTCATCAATCAATTCAAATTTAATGAGTACTCCTATTTCCGTTGTTTTTCTTTTTTTTTATTCAAAATCGTTTTATTTTCCTTTTTTATCTTTTTATTTTTTTCAAAACAGATTTTTACAATTACATATAAAATCTTTTTTTTTTAATAAAATGTTACAACCTGAAATTTTTTAATGTTACAACTTGAAAGTTATATTCTACTGCTACAATTTGAAAATATTAGTCTAATATTTGTCATTTATAAAATTTTCACTTTTTTCAAAAGGTTGTGACTTTTCCGAAGGGTTGTGCCTTTTCCAATGAGTTGTGACTTTTGTAAAAGGTTGTGATTTTTCCGATGAGTAGTGACTTTTTCAAAAGGTTGTAACTTTTCTGATAAGGAACAATTAGCACCTATTCATACTACTATTTGTTAGCTATAAATAGAGGGTTTCGTCTCACTTTTAAACTACGATTTTTGAAAGATTTCTACTCTTCTTCTTTTTAAAAAATCTAAGGGTTATTTGCAACAGTTGATTAAGTGCAAAATTCAATGAAATTCGAGGTACCACATAAGAAAGAGTTGGTGAACAAATTGTAGCAAATCATTCATAAATTCACACTCGTATTTTTTCTTATGATTTCCATGAGTTAACAGTGAAAAAAAGTTATGGAAAAGACAATAATAATAATAATAATAATAATAAACAAATATGAAAAAGGTCACATGATTTGGGTAAGATATTTCTTCTTTTGTTTTTTGTTTTTTGTTTTTTATTTTTATATTTTTTACCCTCAAATGAAGCAGTTTCTTTCTGATTTTGCTAAAACAACGGGCATCAACGTTGTCCATTGAATCATTAGTTTTGATGTTAAATCCACTATTTCAAAAATAGATTTTCACTTTTACTTATAATATGATAATATAGACATGATAATAATTATTTTTTGGATAGATATGTAAGTAAAAATGAACGAAGAAAGTAAAGTGTTGGTGACAGGAGATTTTAATCAAATGGAACACTATAGTGAATATAGCATGAAAGTATATTTTCGCCTTCCTTCTTCATTGGCTATGTATCGTTCCATATTATTTTTTTCCTATTATTTTGTGTTCATTTGAATTTGAGAAAATTTTATGTCACAAGATACACTCCTTGTTAGCTATATAAAAATAGATAAGAAAATAGTGATTGACCATAAAATAATCTTAAATCAAATTAAAGATTCTATAAACAATACTTTAAATTTTATTCATCTATTAATTTTTATTATTGAAAAAGTTTAATATATTATATCACGATACAACTTTTATAAGATTCTAGATACTTTCATTAGACAACAACTATATGATATGTATGCGGCAAGAAAAAGGAGAAGACTACAATTCTACAAAGATAAGGTAGAAACTTAAAGAAATGAAATATTTTTCACCAAAGTTGATGTTCATATATTAAAATTAAATTATACTACTGATATATATATATCTAAAACAAAGAATTGGTCAAGCTAAATATTTGACATACACTCAAACCTCAATTTAACCATCATTCGTTATAACAATAAAGTACCCCTTTTTTTTTGTAGAATTACTTCTCTATGAGTCTTACTCAAATATTAATTGGTAAAAGATAGATTACGTATAAAGATAAAATATTGAAATATTTATGGTAATCCTTATTAGTGTCATGCACATACTAAATTTCAAGAATGAATATTTAAGAGAAAAATTATACATAAATGGTGTCCATCATTTATGTTCATTTGTATTGATATTTTTTTAAAAATTTGTTGGTTAGATTTGTTTATAAAATTGAGTAAAGTAAATAATAATAATACTACTAAAGAAATGTCATTTTCTCCCCATATTTAAACTTGGAATGTATTTTGAAATATTTCAATAATATCTTGTCATTTTGATCTCAAAATACAAGTAACTCTATGACAATCTTTATTAATCATTTAAAAGAACTTGTCCTATGTTCTATAAATTATAATTATTTACTAAAAAGCTTTAATTTAGTAATATTAATTCTATTTTACAACATCATATACTATATATACGATAAGCATGTGCAACGCACATGCCGTAAAACTAGTAGTCTACAAAAGTGTATATATGACTTCAAAATTCCAATACCTCAGATTCAGTTGGAGAATCAATTTGTGTCTTCTGACTGCATGGTGATGATGATCAAAGAGAGAAAGTGCATCAAGTTGTTCGTTCGCAAAGGACAAATTTGATCACAGGTGGTGAACACTCTCATTCATATACATACAACAATTCCATAGTTGGAACCGGCATAGATTGCCTTTTACATGTAATTAGAAGAATTACTAACACTGTGCTGTGCCTATTACCGCTTATTCAGGTTGCTCACCTCTCCACAAACCAATATTACATTACATACAATATATGATACAGCTGATAGTTACATTCCAACAAAATATTACTAATCAATTATCTGCAACTCCTATTACTGGTATTTGCGTTTGGAATTTTGATTCTGAGCAGACTTCCTGTGAGATTGATAGGTTTTTTGCTCTCTAAGTTTATGATGTGTAGCTGAATGTCAAATTCACCTGAATTTTGTGTCCTTACCACAACCATTCAGGTCCTCAGCCTCACGAGAGCGAGAAACTTTGTCCCTTGCTCCCAAAACTAACTTCTGAGGATGACCCAGCTTTTGGCTAACGTCAATTTCTTTCAATCTAGCTAAGGCACCCATTTCCGTTTGACTCTGTTTTCCCAACAGCCTTTTAACCATATCATCCAGTTCCACAATTTTCCTCTGTAAGTTAGTCCTATCCATCTGGTGCCAAATCCAACAGCAATATCATTAATTAATAACTAATGTACCAATATTACATTTATCTCCAAATATGAGAGACAGTAAAAACTTCTTACTTTTAGCATTTCATTTTGAGCAATCAGCATCTGATCACGCTCTCGGAGTTGTTCCATGCACATCTGGGATGATAGCACATCTGCCTCTCTTTTTTTTGCTTCCAATGTGTATCTAAAAAATGTTAAAATACTCAGAACCCATCATACATCCTACAATCAGAATCTAAGTAGAATATTATACTGGCTTTTCTCAAATACTGGAATATCTATCAATCCTATGCATTTTCTGGAAGAACGTGAATGATATTGTGTTGCTCCAGCGAAACACTATTTCATTGATCTTTCTCATTCAAAAAGAGATTTACTCCACTGCCAACCATACTACTAATATAACACATCATTCCTTGTCTACTCAACACTGGTTAAATTCAAAGATGAGGAAGACAAAGTAACTCACCTCTCTCTTTCTTCAACTAGATCATCGATTTGTCTCCTTAGATTGGAAAGTTCTCTCTCCTGTAATAACATAAACCACTTGTAAGGCACAAAACTAAAATTTTAGCATACGATTTCCTATTAAGCATACCATTACAATGCGCTCTTCTGATTGCTGCTGAGCCTCCTCTACAAACTTTTGTAGTTGAAACTGGTTCATCAAATTCTAGAACATACAGAAAGAAAAAAGTCATTACAACTCAGTAACGGAAATACACAAGAAAATAAAGAGGGATTCGTGGGGAACTTACTGCATAACTAGTCATGTCCAGCTTGACACCAAGCAAATCCCGAATTACATCATGTGTCATGCTTTCTGTTGCAGCCAGTCTACTGTTCAGCATACAAATCTGACAACATATACGGTCATAAATATGTGTAAAAAGAGTAGCTATCTATATGAAAGCGGCAGGAAATGTCTTTCAAACATGGAAGTACAGAAGATGAAGGGATAATAATAGTGTTAGAATATGAATAGGTTTATACAATCCTATTAGAATAGGAATAGGTTTATACAATCCTAGTAGAATAGGAATAGGTTTATACAATCCTATTTAGAATTGAATAGGAATAGAAATAGGAATAGTAAATAGTATCCTACTTGGTAAAGGATTGTTTTGTAGTGTCTATAAATAGGGTCTCAATGTAATAATGTAGACACAACAACAATTCAATAATATTATTTTCCTATATTTCTCACATGGTTAAGACCTAATTTAACATGGTATCAGAGCCTCTACGATCTTAGTAGAAAATCAAAAAGTTTCCGTTGCCGGCGGGTGGCTATTACCCATATATGCCGCCCGTCTGGCCAATGATTATGCTAATAAAAGTAGGACAAATGATACATGCATGAACCCCATGTTCAAGGGAAGAAACTTAGTCAGACAGGTCACCATGCATCAATTTTCGGTGATTTTCT